>JAIPRM010009399.1:0-14829 GCA_025469315.1 Stegophylla sp. TES_Ste_2020 | reverse complement strand
TATTAAAAACTGATAAAAATATTAAATTATAAATACAATTTTCTTCAAACAATTTTACTGTGTTACTACTTTTTTTTTAATGGGGAGTCGCAGTCTCAAAGACTCCCCTGACGAGCCGCCACTGATAATAATATGGTTTTTTCCCGTGACTTCAGTACCTAATCATCTTTATCGAAAACTACCTAAAAGCACAATATTCAACGGTTTTTAACTTCTTAAATGTGGTATATAAACTAATTTTTTCTATTGCTTTATGGTGATTGCATGTTATATAATCAATAGTATATTATTGATAAATTAATTCAAGGATACTCAAATATTTACTGTATATTATGACGAATTATCGAAAGAATTATTATTTAATATTGTCATTGATTTTATAACATATTATATTATAAAATCAATGATATTGTCATAAAAAAAGAAAATTAATTCAAACTCATTAATTATTATTAAAATAATTATTTATAGGAATATTTATAATTATTCATAGGTATACAAAATAACATATTATGTAGTTTTTAACCCAACACCATATCTCTCTTTGTAACAACAGTTTAAAGGTGCATTTTTTAAATTAGTCAAATTTTTGGTTACAGAGAATCTTTTAAAATATTCATACCTAAAGTACTGTTGAGGTTTTGAAATTCTATCATATATATATAAAAGTGGCAGTGTATAGTTTAAATTAAAAAAAGAAAAAAATTGGTGCAGTATTCCCATATTAGAGTATTGACTATAGTAGCCAGTTGGTAGTAGGTACTGTAACTGTAAGTGCGACCTAACATAATCTAACATGCGTATTAATGATTTTGAACTAGGTATACTTAGCAAACCAAGATCCCATGATTTACATTTTTCACCTTTGATTATTGTTTAAAAAAATACTTTGTCTAAATTTTCTATTCAGAATTCCTTACAAATGGGTGTAACAGTTTTTAAACACTTCCGTATAGGCAGTTTTATCAATAATTTGTAAAAGTTTCAATAAAACAAGTTATGAAAATTAAACTCATACACTTTACTAGTTCAGATACTTGTACAATAAATAATAATTGCAGTAGAACTATTATTTGTGAATGTTGAAGCCGTAATGTTTTTAATTGAAAGATAAAAAATACTATAAAATGGTATGTTTAAGAGGTCATTTTTCATAATTCTTAATATTTTTTCTAAAATTTGAGAAAAACGCCATCAAAACCTTTTTTTTTTGAATTTTATAAAAATAAATATAGGTAGGTAATAATATAAAAAATATTTTGGTGAAAGATAGTTTTTAATGTGTAAAAAAAAAAAAATGTTTGACATATGTTTCTCATAAGCATTTTTTGTCCTGTTCTCTATTAAAAGTTGAATATAAAACTGGCTTAGTAAGAAATAAGTTTGGGTTTATAATAATAATAAACTTCATAACTTTTTAAGTAAAATTGTCTTATATAAACTGAGGTTATTGTTTGTGTTATTAAAGAAATTATTTATCGTTTCTTTAAAATTTAACACATTCCCCAAATTCTGTAAGGGAGCAAAAAATACCCATGGTGTGAAATATGTCCAGATTTTTTAAAAATATTTTTAAAATTCTGAGTAAATTATAAATGACGATTGAAAAATTAACTTCTCTCTAAACATTGATAGATTATATTTTGTTTTATATTAAATAAAATATGATAAATTGCACTATTATCAATGACAATTACTCACAGAATACAAATCAATAGCTTACTAATTTTTTTGGCAGTTTTAATTCTGGAGTTTTAATATTTCGTTTGAAAAAAAAAATATTAAACTTTAATTTATTATATTTTTGATACTCACATTTGTCCGTGTTTGTCGATGGATACATTTGTTATTGGCAAAGAATGGCCTCCACTTAGAGTTTTGTCAACGGTGAACGAACCGAGGACACAATCTTCGTTTTTGGATGTAGTTTTGTCTTTGAGCTTTTGCAAGAGGGCTTCTAATTGAGGGAGTATTTTAGGGGTGATCAACGGTTCGCTGTTCGAAATTCGAGTGGCTAACGCTGCTACACTTGTCCTGTATTTCGATTATTAATGTTCATCAACATAATAATATTATGCCGGCTAAAAGTTTTTATTCACCAATACTAAAACATATTTGTTTATTTTTTCGTACTTACTCTTGTTCAATATCAAACAAATCCAAAATCTTTTGTTTGGTTTTCTTTTGCTTTTGATATTCAAAAATAATGCCTGTACCAAATGGCGTAAGATGATATTATTATGTCAAACAAATAATTATAGTATTGTATTTGTGTTTAAATTACCTGGTGGATAGTATCTTATATAAAATTTATTTAATTTCATATAAATTGTATTATTGAAAATATACGGTTTGATTTTACATATGAACTTAATGCATTGGTTTTTTATAGTGTCGTCATGGTTACATTAGAGATGTTTGATCTAAATATCATTGATTTTTACTTCCAAAGGCTTAGTCAGAAGTTTCACGTTAAAAATATTTTAGTACTGTTACTATAGTTTTTATCAGTTTTAAATTGTAATTGAAATTATGTAGTACTTCTTTATAATAGAATGGAAAATAAAGTAAAATATATATTTTTGTACTTGCTATTTATTTTGTAACTACACTTTCGGCTTACACCATCTTCAAGTTACATATTATGGTATTATTAAAAAATTATTTACATAAAATAAAAATTGCACTAACACATGAATAATAATAATAATAAAACTCAGTTTTAAATTTTCATAAAGTTTGGATTAAAAAAGTTTTAAAGCTGTTTTTATAAAATTTTGTGTTAGATTTTCCCAGATTTTGAAAAAATACCACTCAAAAGTACCGAATAGAGGAAAATTGATATTCAAAAAGTTACTGGTCGAAACGTTTGAATAAATATTTCTAAAAGAAAACATGTACGCATAAAGAAAATAAGTTATTGTAAAAACACTACTACCAGCTTCTTCGCTTCACTCGGAATCTAAAATAATAAGTGATTAGAAAATTAAAAACAAACAAAAATGTGGTATAAATATAAAAGTATAAAATAATAAAATTGGTGTAAAAAAAAAAAAATATATGGAACTTGAAAAATAACAAACTTATGTTGTAGTAAGAAAATTGTAGTTACGAAATAAACAGCTACAGGTACTTCAAGACTATATTTTATTTTTATACATTTTTGCAGTCCTGAATTGTTGATAAATATTATTTTTTTCCAATAGAAGAAACTGGATGGGATATTATAATAAAATTATGGTTACCTTCTAATACAAAAAACATCAGGTATTATGTTGTATAATATAGATTTTATTTAAAACAAAAATAAAATTTAAAATTAACACTTATGATGAATGATAATGATCATCATAAATTTATAAATTCAATTTAACACAAACAGATGATACAATTTTATGATTTTTTTCCATAAATTTTTATTTGCCGCAAGGAATATCAAAAACACATTGGTATTCCAATTATAACTAAACAATATTCAATGTCTTGGTTATTTAATTATTTCATAAATAAATATACATAATATATTTGTATTGTATAAATGAAGTAATATTAGAATCATACAAGTCTAGCTGTAGAATTAACAATATATTTGAATGATTTATAAAGTTTCAAAAAAATAAAATTAACAATTACCATGGTAAAATATATTAATAATTCACAATGTTTAAAATCTTATTATATATATATATATATATATAGGTATATAAATGTGTAACATCGAATAATTTGTAATAAAATTCAAAATAAAAATAAATGTATATACGAATATAGGAAGAAAATATAATACATGGTATCATTAATTTACAATAATTATTGTTTTACTTGTGTAAATTATCACAAATATTTATAACAAATAGTATTGATTGAAAACACTACTAGTACTGGTAATACTCGTATTTATAATCAACATTAATTTTAATTGCACAATGAGCCTGAAATTGCACAAAATGGTCAGTATAACTAGTCAAAATTATTTAGCACTTTTCACTTTTTTTTTGGCTTCTTTTTTCAATGTTTTTTTCATGTTCTGATCGGCTTCAGTCAATTCGTTGAATTTTCGGGTGGCTATTAAAAAATAAAACAAGAAAAATAAATATAAATAATCATTGTCAACTAAAAATTACAATCTGTACAAATATATAAAATATGAACATACATAAACATGACTAAAGGAAAAGGCCCAAACACGACGTTGCAATCATATACAATATTTGTATTGTAATATTCACAACTGTGCTATTAAAATTATAGAAATAATCATTATATGCAAATATATGCAAAATAAGCTTATATATATTTGAAAACTAGACTTTGCGAGTCAAATTTTAGTTATTTTTGGGTATAATTCTGATAGCACAAAAAATATATTAAGTCATTCATCGAATTTCGAGCTCTACTTACGACTATTAAGAAGTCATTACATTGAGTTGGTTAATATAAAAATAATTGCTCCATCCGTAAAAAAAATGCTTTAAAGCTGTTCATTAAATTAAGTACAGAAGCAAAAATATAATAACTGATATTACATTTCTTATTAAGAACCATTCAATGAATAATTATACAATAAAATATTTAACTAATTTAATCCACAACTCCTAATTGTATGGTTTGTTTACAACTAAAAATATTTTACTGTTAAATTGATGGACTACAACACTGAGTTATAATTAATATATAAAAAAAAAAATAAATAAATAAAAAATAAGCTGAAATGTCAAAACATACATTATACCATAGTCACAATTAGAGATATTTCAAAGGCTATTTCTGTAAAAATCTAGATACTCTAATAAAATTCCCTGACATTCCAGAGATTCCCTGATTTATAAAATATTTTCCTGATACTATGTTTCCCAGATTTGTGGTAACCCATGGATGTTATTTTCAAGTGAGATTAAGTGTGATTTTATCGAGAATAAAAGAATTTATAGTTGGTAGATACTAGATCACTAAGAGTTGAGATGTTCAGGTATTTATTGTATGATAAATCTATAATATATGGGTTATCTGTGATTAATTGTAGAGTGACATCCTGATATATTTGTGTTAGATAATTTAACTGAAGTTTTGGATTCTATAGGACTAAATAAGCCTATAATTGATTAGTTCACAATTGTACACATACCTGCATTTTTACGTTTTTTGTTTGCATTTTCTTTACTTGCTGCTTTTGGTTTGGATTTCAATAAACCCAATGAAGCAGAGATATTAACACCATTGGTTTTTTGTTCATCGAAAAACTCGTATACAATCCAAGCTTGTGTAGCTAATGCGCTAACTGAAGACAATAATCTGAACAAAGGAGTATTGAAATCACGCAATTCTCCACTGTATTCCACACCTTTGAGACCGTACCACAGCATTGTTTGAGATATGATCAATATCAACGATTGAATGACGAAAAACAACCAGTTGTACACATTTTGGGCAACTAAAATCAAAGATATTATTATTAGGTATGTTCAATTATTTCAACAACAATAATAATAACAATGGGTTATTAAAACTACTTACGATGAACTTTTTTACTATCTTCTTCCTTTTCAGTAATGTCAATAAGTTTGACGACGTGTTTAGTAAATCCAGTAATATAATGCAAACACAATACAATAACACCAATATGATGGAAACTGAAATATAAAACACATTTTCATAAATACAGATGTTATTTATTTATGAACAAAATATAAATATAATTTACTTTGTTATATATATAGTAGAAACAAAAGTCAAGTACAATATAGAATACTTTATTCTACTAAACATATCCTCTTTCTTTACTTTTTGGAAATAAAGCTCAGGCATAATATGAGCCCAGTAAGCTAATTGAATTATGTAAAAGAATTTTGTTGAGAATGATAGATTATTATTTGGGTATCCAGTCCATAATGCTGAAAGATCAGCCAACCAATTTTCTCTATAAATATTAGAAAACATAAAATTATAAACCAATTAAATTAAATATGATAACTATAAATTTATCTATTTTTATAATGATTATGAAATATAATTTTTAAGAACTTAGTATTCTATAAAAAATTCTTACTTGACAATAATGTCTAATGCCCAAATCATGGACATTGCATTGAATACAATCAATTGTCCAGATTCATTGAATTTTGAGTTCTTGGATTTGGATAGATGCAATTTACGACAAATTTTCTGTATGTAAAAAGAAAATAATGACATTTTAAATCAAACCAACTTCTTATCAAACAAAACACATCAATTGTGTACCAATTTAAAAGTAGTGATATTGTATAACACTATTACAAAATGTTTTCAAAGATGTTTTTATTGTCAAAATTAAATTTTTTTACCAAGAAATATTTTAAGTACAGTAGATTTTATGCTAATCTAAATATCCGGAAGAATTTAAAAAGAAAATTAAAAGATGTTATATATTTTAAGACCTAATTTAATAGAAAATTTAAACTGTATCTATATTATGATATTACAACTAATAAGTAGCGTAACAAAACAATAGTAATCTTTATAAAAAAAAAAAAAAAACATTTTAACATTTGAGTCTTTTTTGAGTGAATACAAAAACATAAGTTTTGTTTTCAGTACACTAATAATTCTCTGTTTAACAGCCCCACATAAAAGCTTAATATATTTTGTTATTACACTTTTTAATTGCATAACAGTAATGAACAATGAACAGTAGTATTAAAAGTACTGTAAAATTAATAAAATGATTTTGAGTTTAATCCTAAATCAATCGGCAGGTTAAAAGGTAGGTTTATGGTGTAGTACTGACACAATTAATATATTTTATGCAAATATGTATTATCTATAAAAATAATATTGTCTCAAATTAATGTTTGTTCAACAGATGTTAGAAGGCCGATTCCATATTAAGGTGGACTTTTGTGGACCTAATCTAATTTAGTTTGAATTATCGGAACTCTACTGTAGTCGAAAAACCAATTTTAACATTCAATTTATGAATATAATAATAATAATAATAAAGTTCATGTATAAATTGAACTAATCTTTTTTTTTTTTTTGAACTTAATAAACTAACATATCATTATATTTAAAGTGGGTTTATAGTAAACCTGCTACTGACTTTTATAATTATTCGATCTATTTTATTTTTAACAACAAAATCATTAGTAAATGGCTTACGGACAACAATTTAGGTAGGTACCTATAAAATGATATTATAGGTAGGTATACCTATAAATGTATAAAAATCAATGTGTAGATGTACTGTTTTTTTGAGACAATAATTTGTAAATAGTCAACGAGATATTGGTGACAAGTTGACACTTACGTCCAACACGTATTCCTGAATGATCGCGTGGAATATGATGCAAATGAGAAAGTAGAAAAATATGGAGAACAGATCCAAGAGACCGGTACCATATGTTTGCGAGAAGCCTTGATTCTGTCCGGAGGCTTGGCCGTATTGCAGGGCCACGAACAAGGAAGACACGGGCGAAGTTATCTGGAAAACGAGAAACGCCATGAACATATTACAAAAGTCTAGTGTTTTCGGCCGAAGCCCGGTAAGAAAACTCCCCGCACAAAGGGGCGACACTCGTTCGAAGTCACCCCCCCCCCGGGCTATTGGTCTACGACCAACAACAACTCACTTGGACCATTAGACCGATGACGATGCACATGGCCACGCACGACACGATGTCCGCGTGATTTTGGATGATGAATTCGTGGCTGAACACGGGCAAGTTCTTGTTGGCCGCGGATTTTCGGCCTTTGATCGGTGCCATATTGCAGCTGATGCGATTTATAAATATTTTCTCTTCTTCGGGAGACGATTGCTGCTGTTACTCGGGCTCGCGGTTTGACGTTTACGTTGCCACGTAGCGCGGCGGTCGTGGCGGGCTCGGCGAACCCGTTACTTTTTTCTATGCGTTACACCGAATGCCACGAAGACACGGGGTACTGTCGTCGGACGCGTAGTAGTAAAATAGTACGTGCTGCTGCTGCTGCGACGGCGGTCGAATGGCGCGCGACCGACTGCATCGGTGAGCGGCAGCGTCGGTTGGAACCCGGATCCGTGTAAACGTGTATACGTGTATGTGTGTGTGTGCGCGGCAGTCGCGTTGGCCGCGGCGGCTCACGGGTTGCTGCTGATGTGTCAAGAAGCGCGGAGCGATACACCTGTCGGCGTGTACAGTTTGTAGTTGTTGTTGTTGTGTACGCGGTCACCATTTACTGATAACGCGGTTGCCGCCGCCGCCGCCGCCGCCTACGGGACGATACGCGGTCCACCGCAGAGCAGCCGAGACGACGACGCGTCGCTGCTGCTGCGTACCGCGGCCGCTAGATGCCGTGCGCGCGCATCAGGTGTCCGCCGCGCCGTAGGATTTACAATCTAGATCAGAGGGGTCTTCAACCTTTTTGGGCAGAGGGCCGTTATTTTTTTTCACGAGAATCTCGCGGGCCGCACAAACGTATATAGAATTTTGAAGCTCTGAAGAATTTTTTTACTGTTTTCTCTTATGATAGCTATACCTATAATTATTTCTATAGTATACAGTGAAATTCGTGTACGTTTGGCTAGCCCCCCAATGGAAAATCCATAAACAAACTGTGAAGATATTTAGCACGCAATTTACACGAATTCACAAGCCTAGTTTTACAATTTTTACTCTCCATCCCCCCCCCCCAAAAAACAAAATTAAATTTTGTTATTTGTGGGTCTACCTTCGTTTTGTCTACTCGTATAGAAGTGTAAGTTAGTTGTTTATCGGGTGTTTGGGCGACTCCGCGTCGCATATCTCTCAATTTTTCTCTAGATTCTAGATCATAACAATAACAACAATATTATAATAAATTGTTGTTATTTGAGGACGTCGAAGACGTGCGGCGTTATTGCGTGAATATTGCGCTGGGATCGATCGGCGATTTTTTTTTCACCACGGGAAAATACTATAAAGCATTGATTATAGAGAATAGATTGCAACATTTTAGTCACTTATTATATACACAGGGTTGGGCGGTATCATGATCAGGGTTCGGAACTTTTATGCACTAAAAAATAATGAAAAACCTATGTGGCATATGTATGCCCTGAAAAAACCCTCAAATTCGCGGTATAATATGCAACTATTTTTATTGTAAATATGTATTTAAAAGTATAAATTATGAAAATAAATATTTTTTATTTAGTACAAGTTATGAATATATATATATATATATATTTTAATTAGATACAAATCTTTTATGTGTTTTTTCCTCTTAGTATAAATAAATATATTTTTAGTCGAGAAAATTTTTAAATTAAATAAAACTGGACCAATTAAAACAAAACTGAAATTAATACTAGGTACAATACAATTAAAAATATAGACAAAGACAAGGTGTTAGTGGGTGGCAGTTCTAAATTTTTAAATTGTTTATTTTACATGTTTCAACTGTTGAAAATTTGTTTATTTTGTATAATTTATTACATATTAATAAATTAATAATTATTATTAAAATACACGTATAATATGTAAAAATATGCAACATAAATTTTTGTATTTCAATTGTATGGATTATGAAACAAATTTGTATCAAATCAGATTTTGAATATGCAGCTTCCTACAAAATATGCAAATGCATAAAGTTCAGAGCCCTGATCATGATACATAATTTTAAACTATCAAGTATCATGTATCATGATACATTTTATGCAAGTATTATGTATCTTTTTTTGCCAAAAGATACAAGATACTATTATTGTAAACATTTATACTGAATAGTACCAAAATGGCAATAAATAGAAAAATAATTATTATAAATAAATATTATTATGTAATTTATTAATTTTGGTGCATTTATATGCTACAGTGATATATAATTATTTAATTATAATTTTATAATATGTATTGACTTTTGTATTATTTAATATTTATAAATTTATAAGTACCTACTTTATAGAGTATGGACAGTACAGTGTATTGTTTAGACCTTTTACGTTTAAAAGTTACTAAAATTCAATTGGATGTAAAAAATTATCAATATATCAATGTATCGTTGATACATGTATCTTGTATCTTTTCTAAATTCACAGACATTGGTGCCAAATTCCGAAACTAAGTCCTGTACGACCTCATCACTATCATGTTACTGAATTTATCGGTTAAGATAATATTAGTGGTACTAGTATTCAACTTCTATCATATTGGTAATTATTATATTATAATCAACATTCGCTCAGATTTCATTTAAGCGAAAACAATAGTATTTAAAAACCACGATAATCCAAAATAAACCAAATAAAAACCATATTTTAAATTTGTGAACTCATTGACCAAATCACATTTTGCTTTCGAAAATCTGCATCTTGTAAAATATCACTAAACAATATGTGTGAATTGCTATTCTATTCTATTCATCGCGATTATTCATTATTATGAACATGAAAATATACAAAAGATAATATTGTTTATCATTCGTACGGGGGATTAATGAATGTTATTGATAATTTTTTATGTTTTCACGGAAATAATACGTCCAAAGCAGTGCTTGAATCGGGAAAAAAATTAAAATAGGGACGCATAAGCCTAAAAAAAAATTAGCGTCCCTCAAAATTTGAATATCTCATATATATACCCGTGGATGATTTTTTAAAAATTAGTAAGGGTACTCCGTTCCCCCACGTCCACCCCCAAGTCAAGCACTGGTCGAAAGAGAGTTTTGCGATTTACTATTCGGTCTTGCCAGCGATGTATGCCAGCCGGATTTCCGACGAGTCACGAGGGAGAAAAAAAAAAATTAAAAACAAGAGAATCGGCAACTATAATGTATCATAATATTATTATTATTTTCGGCTGCAGTATATTATTAGTCGTGACGAGATCTGTTGGCGGAATTCAGCGTCTCGTATGTCTCGCGGTCTGTGGCCTGCAGATGGCGGTCTCGTTCTACGACCGCTTCTCGCGCGTGATCGTTGTCCAACGAACGCGCGTTATATATACAGCATCCAGGTCCACTTCACGTCGGGGGTGAGTAGCATCAAAGAACGAGCCGACGTCAACCTTACCGTCTGGCATACCTATACCCCATGTTTAAAAAAATTGGCTGTGAAGAGGGGCGCCGCATTTACCGCCTTTTGGAGTGCCGTGCACCCCTCGAAAAAACGAATCTCCCTCCCAACACGGGTCTGCCGCAAGCACACTGAAGTTAAAGCGTTTCGGGTTGCGCGCGTGCGATTATACGCCGGCACCCGGGAGAGATTCAACGTTCGTCTCGTTCGCGCTACATTAACCCAAACCTCCACCAATAAAAAAAAAAAAAAAAAAAAATTTTTGCTTACGTTTAATTTGGGAATATTTTAAAATTAATATTTTAAAATTTATTAAATTAAAAAACACTAGAACAACGTCGTTTGCGGTTAGATTTATACTTTGCGTATAAGCTCTTCACAGGTAACCTTGATTGTCCTGAGTTCTTAGGTCGTTTCTCCTTCCATACCCCCCTACTCCTCGTAACACCCGGTCTAAAAATACATTTTATATTAACACGGAAGTAAAACCAATCATGCAAGCAATACCCCACTCAATAGAATTATGAAAACTATAAACGAATTAAAAATCGATCTGTTTATATCACCAAAATTCAACTCATTTAAAATGTATTGTAATTTCATACTTGTTAATGCATATAGATGTAAGCATTTTATTAATTATATATTTTATTTTATTGTCTTATTATTTTATTTTTCTTGTAGATATATTACTGTAACGAACGAACGATTGTCATTATTAAAATGTATGTAATTGGGCCTGGCCCGTTTAAAACTTAAATAAATAAATAAATATTATAATTAAAGCAAAAAAATGTTTTTTTTTACCACAACGATTTCATATTTTTGACGTTTGTATTAATTGATGATATTAATAAACGTTTACATTACGTTTATTTATTTCAATATTTCTAAAAAGAAAAATTTTAATCGTGCACGTTTCGTGGGGAAAACGAATGGTATATACACCTGAAATCATAAAATCTATTTTGATAAAATACCGAAAGTAGAGTTGTGCATTAAATCCACCACAAAAAGATCCAAAAAATCCCTAAAAATTTTTTGTGTACCTCTTTAATTTTAAAATGAGCAACAGTTGGTTAATTATTAGGAACTTTCAAACTATACCAACTGGAAAATCAGACGAAATAATCGGAACGTTGTATATTTTACCTATACAAATATATTTAATTGATATTTAGTCGTAAGCGTATTTGTACAGAACATATAGTGTGTTTGTGCAGTTGGTGAGAAATATTTTTGAAATTTATGATATAAGTGGTATATTAAAAGTCAATAATTTTCACTATTGTTTACGATACGTTGCTGTCTGGCGTACCTACACCCCATATCTTAAAAATAGGCTGTGATAGAGGGATAACTGCCTTTTGGGGTGCTTTGCACCCTTCAACAACGAATCTTCCTCCTTTTGGCTCCCGGCCGTCGACGTAACGCGACCTCACCCACCAATTGTAATGAAAATTTTTTACACAGTTTTGTCCCTTTATAATGCGAATTTCGAAAAATTCTTTTTGGTGCGCCCGTACGTAGTAATATGTGCATTTCCTGAAAATTTCAAATAAATTGGTATTTAGGCTGCACGTTGATTACACTTTTCAATTATATTTATGAAGATTCCATAAAACTCGAATGGCGTAAAAAGTGATTAGTAAAAACATAACACTTTCATGACTTAATCATAGGTAATGTTTAATGAAAATATACAGGTGCTAGATTTCTAATAATAATTTGTCAAAATAATAATATATATATACACTGGGAGTTAATAAGTCGAAATTCAAGAGAACGGAGAAATTTTAAATATAATTTTTAGTTTTATTATATAAATTTATATAATATTTTATTATACATTATTCTTCGTATATCAAGTTGGGCGGATCTACAAAAGAAATCAATATGTATCTCGTCCCGTTTGTAGTCTCGAGTCCTTCGTGTTCATGCGTTACCATTCCTGGATGCATTAACAACCAACCTAATTTCGCATCGATAATTTCACATTTGTACCTTGAAAAACGACAACCACCTCCCTGTTAAAAACAATCCATACAATATTAATATGCCAATGTCCTTAAAAATTTACGAGATTATTATTGTTTTACTTCGTAATCTATTCCCGGGGAATTCAATGCAATATTTATGGTGTAAGTAGACCAATCGCAATGGGGTCTTAATGATTTCTGCCCGAGTGGCGTGTACTTGATCACAAAATTAAAATTGGGTATACCAATCTATATAAAAGCACAATTAGTAAAACAAAATTAATTATTATTTATTTAAAAAAATTATTATTCGTTTAACATTTTTTTTTTTTTTTTTTTTTTACCCAATCATCAATTATTTTCACATGTTAACAACTATAATGCGACGAGGCTTGTACAAATTGTTCGTAAATAGCTCAGTATTTTGTGCATAGCAAAAATGTAATAATTCGAATATCGCTAGCAATATTACGTGTGAACGATATTAAACATCATGTTATTATAAAATAAAATGAAATGTTACTAAAATCTAAAACTATAACTCGAAGCAAAGCGATAGAGGGGTATGCGGGATTTTCCCAAATGTATACTTTCCCTTAAGGCCTATATAAATAATAATCGTTATACAACGAGTTCTGTTTAATGTGATCACTGATTTATTTTGGATGGACTGTTTATTGGAATCGAAAAAAAAAGAAAACACGAATCAAATCTTACGATAATGTAGGAGCGCATTAATTATTTGTCATAATTAACAATGTCAGGACATAATTAAATATAGGAAATAAAGAAATGAATAACAATATGATAAATACAATAACAATAACAATATTAAACAATAGACAATTACAGAACGTAAGTTAACAATTAACAATTATTTAGCTCTATGGTAATACTCGGTTTGCAAAAAGAAGAGAAACATAAGTGAAGACGCAAAGGCAACTAAGCAATGTTATGGCGGTGGTGGTGGTGATAGCTGCATGCACAGCTTAACACATAGATATTTGAATTCTATGAGTGGATCCAAAAATTAAATTTGGAGGAGGAAATAAGACAAAAATAGATATACATCAAATTTATACATTTTCATAAGCCCCTTATTATCCCCATCTCAATCATTTTAAGTATGTATTTAAAAAATTATCTGGTGGATCAAAAGTGGATTCATGACTGGAATAATCGAATCATTTTAATATGAACATTCTTATTGATTTTAATGTTTTTTTAAAATGATTAATTCATAAGAAAATAATTGTATTGTTACAAGTTTTGAAAATCGAACTTCAACTGTTCAATATATTTTAACTAAATTTGGTGCATTATATAATATGATATAGAAATAATTAATTTGCAAACAAACATTAAGTAGAAAATAACGTCAATGGTTAGGTTAGGTTAGGGCAACGATGAGGAGTGATCTTAAACGAAGACATCATTCGATAAGAAATGAGAATATGATCAAAAATTCTACAGTTAAAATATTATTTACCTAGTTAAAAAGAACATGGATGTGTGTATATAAAAAGCAGGACATACTTCGCACGACGGGTGGTATTCTCTTGACGGGCGTATTAAATTTTAAAGAAACGATAAATCATTTCTTCAGTAAAACGATTCTGAATGAAGGAAGTTAATAATAGGATTTTCTATCTATGTTTAAATTTTCATAAAATTCTGATCAAAAAATAATGGTTTTCGAGTCGTTTTTGTCAAATTTTGGGTAGTTTTTTCCAAAATAAACATTGAAGAATTGAGAAATTCAAAAAATGACCTCTTTAAAGTACAATCTAGAGGCGAATCGGGTTTCAAAAAGTTATTGATCGAAACTTTTGGACAAGTATTTCT
>JAIPRM010009398.1:0-14830 GCA_025469315.1 Stegophylla sp. TES_Ste_2020 | reverse complement strand
GACAAAAACGACTCGGAAACCATCATTTTTTGATCCGAATTTTATGAAAATTTAAACATAGATAGAAAATCCTATAAGAAAGATTTTGGCGCAAGAAAATTTTGAAAATGTGAAAAAAATTTTTGGAAATTGTTCGAAAATTTTTTTTTTTCTTATATTATTAATTTCCTTTGTTCAGAATCGTTTTACTGAAGAAATGATTTGTCGTTTCTTTAAAATTTAATACGCCCGTCTAGAGAATACCACCCGTCGTGCGAAGTACACCCATCGTGCGAAGTATGTCCGGCTTTTTAAATAAAAAATAAAATTTTCATTCACAAACGTAATGTTTTGTTGTATGAATAATAACCGTGTGATTAAACTATAAACACAAATTTAAATCACAATCTAAAAAAAAACTGTTTCTTAATTCCAAAAATCCCAAATTATACCTATATATTTTACAATATATATATATATATATATACATACAAATTAGGTCAAATTACTAAATTTAACATTTTATTAGGTTCATCGAAAGGCTGAAATCTGCAGTGACGGCGCCAGGGACGGTCCAGATAGGGCGGTATTCCTATCTGAAAATGCCTGACCCTTTCATTGGCCCTACTTAAAACACGATTAATACTATAATAGTAATTTTTCATGAGCTTTAATCAGATAAAAACGGTATTTGTACATATATATATTATGTTATAATATGTCAATTGATAACTACCCTCAAAACTACCCCCTAAACCCCCTAGAACTCCTAGAGCCCCCAAATCAAAAAAAAAAAAAAAAAAAATGATCCTGCAACGAATAAAGTTGGAAGTATAAAAGTACACGGAAAAGGGACAGGTCTAAATTATTAAAAACCTTTGAGATTCAAAACGGAGTGCAAAAATGATCTGATTGTCGTTTTATGAAAACACTTTTTCCGGTTAAAAACGTGTTTGGATCAGTATTTTTGGTGTAAAGAATTTTTATGGTATAGTTTAAAACTTTTTAGTTACTTTTACAAAATCCATTTTTCGAAACACTCGTTTGTTTTTCGACAAGCAAAGATATCTGTTGAAATTCGAGTAAAAACGGTAAAGTATACGGTTTTATGAAATTGATCTTAGTCATTCAGTTGTAATTCCAAAAAATAATATCGTTCAAAAATTGAAATGTTTATCCGTCAATCGTTTTCGAATATAGTATTAGCACAGACCGAATACAATATTTCACAAATATATGAAATAGTTATAGAATTTTGGAAAATTTTTAATCCTTGGAATTTTCTAAGATTTTTAATTTATAGTAAATCAGCTCACATTATTACTTTTTATTTCATTTTTCTTTTTTCTGAAATCTAATTTTTTCGTGGCCCGACAAAAAAAAAAAAAAATCTGGCACCTCCACCGGCTAAAATAAAGTATTTTTTGAAATTTGATACTATAATATCATTTTGGATTTTTTGTCCGTGGATTTTTAAATTTTTTATTTTGGATTTTTTGACCTAGAATCTCAAATAATATACTTTTCTGAGGGTACGGGTACACTGATGACACGTCGTATTAAAAAGTTAAAAAAAAAAGCCAGACATACTTCGCACGATGGGTGTTCTTCGCACGTCGGGTGGGATTCTCTTGACGGGTGGTGTATTGAATTTTAAAGAAACGATAAATCATTTCTTCAATAAATAACGATTCTGAACGAAGGAAGTTAATAATATGAAAAATGAAACGTTAGAAAAATTTTCAAAATTTTTTTTTCACATTTTCAAAATTTTCTTGCGCCAAAATCTTTCTCGTATTATTTTCTATCTACGTTCAAATTTTCGCACAGTTCGGATCAAAAAAATAATATGGTTTCCGAGTCGTTTTTGTGTCAAATTTTGGGTGGTTTTTTCCCGAAAACAAAATTGAAAAATTGAGAAATTCAAAAAACGACCTGTTTAAAGTACCGTGTAGAGGCAAATCCGATTGTCAAAAAGTTACCGATCGAAACTTTTGGACAATTATTTCCATGCGAAAAGTTGTACACAGAAAAAAAAAAAACAATAATAAACATCATTGTAAAAACACTAGCTTCTTCCACCACTTCGTTCAGAAATCTAAAAGTAACGTTTTTCTACGTCATCGTATAATACGAAAACAACGATCGGTTGTGGATTCTACCGGTGGGTAATTGTTATAATTCAAAAGAATCACGTTCGCGCGGCATTCTTTCACTTTGTTGGCACATACACGATTATTATGAAGCAGGTGTTAATATCACGCGTGCAGCTTGACATCTTAACTTTCCTACACACACACACACACACACACACACACACACTGGACCACACAAGTGATCGTATGGCCAGCAAATTAAATAATACACATTGCACCGGCGCGGCGGCGTGAAACATTTTTGAGTTCACTCTTGTCATTATATTATTTCTGAACACACGAATACCGCGGACAAAACATATTGTCATAATATTATTATATTTACCATTTCACTTTTTAAAATATAATATTTGTCTACACTGCCGCTACTGACCGGTCGTCTGAAGAAGAAGAAAAATAAAAAGAAAAAAAAAATCGTTTTTTTTTAATTATTTATTATAATTGAAACGCAGAAGGAATTATTCGTAAGCCCACTAGTACGTATACCTATAAGTGCACACTTGATTTGCATATCAAAATTTAATTTAATTTTTTATAATCGAAGGGTGCACTATGCAGTGCACCCGCAAGAATTTTATCATGATAATTCCAAAAAAAGTAAAAAGTACAGTATTACAAAATTCTCATTTCTTTCGGTTCCTTTTAACTTCAAGCTTAACTTGTTGACTCACATCATCACTTTGTCTGTACCATTATCTATATCTCATTTAGTTTCTTCATTTCTCTTTTCCTCTATCGTCTGTTCGTCATCTTCAAATTCACTAATATTATCATAATCCTTCATTTTTTTTTTTTTTTTAAGAATTAATTATAATTAAAACATATAATATACATCAAAATGAGTTGTTTTTTTTTTTTATTATTATTATTATTTTAACTACATCAAAAAATGTATACAGTCAGAATATCGATGTAGTATTTATCCATAATATTATAATAATAGTTAAAAACGCTTTTGAAAAATCTAAGGGGGGGCGGAAGTAAATGCACCATCTCTCTCCAGACGCCTACGCAAAGGACAATTTGTATCGCATGACGTTACAATAATAATAATAATTGCTAATGGTTTTTTTTTTATTTTCAGATTAACTCGAGTGTTTATACAGAAATTTTAAACCCGTTGTAAAGCAACCTGTAGCGTGTGTACTGGCTGCAACACGTGCGTCTGGGATAAAGTAGTGTTGTTATTTTGTTTTTCGTTTCGTCGTATATTCGGCCATAAATCGCTAAGCACAAATCCGTAAACTATGGTCGTGCCTGTGATAATGTTACATATTATAAAAAAATAATAATAATAATAATAAAATATGTTAACGACAAAATTCACTCCACGAAATCTCTATTATTATAATATTTTACATTATTATTATATGAAATTGCTTAATGTCGTCGCAATTCGTACACATTAGTATAGTTCAAATGTTTTTTTTTTTGTTTTTTTACTGCTTCTGCATTATTGTTGCCTTCATTTTTCGTCTCGTCTCCGGTTTCCGTGCGTGACCTCCGCCGACTCGTGTCATATAATAAATCACGTAGATCGTCGATAAAACGACACGACGTCGTATGCCTACCAATCCGTGTGCACATCATGTAAGTGCAGTGCGCCCCTATCACTATATGTCTCTTTGGATTTCCCAACTCGGGACGGAAGATTTCGAATTCATATACAAACGGATATTAAATAGCCGCTGGCGTATCCAGGATTTTTTTTTTTTTTTTTGTTTTTTTGGGAGGGGCTGATCAGTGACGAAATTCCATAGTCCTTTTTTGGATTTCGTTAGTTTTTAGAAATTCGAAGAAAGCCCATTAAATCGTTATTTAATTAGTACCCGTGGGCCATACGGTCTTATTTATTATAGAACGAAATAATTAAATTGAAATTTAATTTTAATCCTCTTACGAATTTGACTCTATCGGGTCATTTAGGTGCAAGATAGAACAAAACACAAATAATTTTAAATAATTAAAATATGTTTACCTGGTCAAACCTAAATGAATATATTTGCCATTGACGATGATATATATTAATTAGCCTTACATAAAGTTTTTACTAGGGTTAAGATGAATATGACTTTACATATATTTTTTTTTTTTTTTTTTGGTTTTCCTATTACATGTTATATAATATTCTTGGATAGAAATTTGTTTTATGATATAGGTATGCAAATTCACCGAATAATTTATTTTTCTGAAATTGTATTATTGATTATATATTTTCTATTAGTACACGTCATATTCATATTATACTCTGGCGTTTTCAAAATGTGAAACAGTATTATTATTTTACAATCAATAGTGCAAATCTATATTGAAAATATTGTATAAGAACTAATGGATTATGATCGACATTATAGATCATAAAATAAAAATTTTGATTAACATTTCGAAAATGCACAACTACATTATTAATATACTTGACAGAAATAATAATTATTAATAATTCGACTTTTTAATTATTCTAAAAAAATTGATTGAACACAGAAAAAAAACCGAATAACTAAACCATTTTTTAATTTATTATAAATCAAAAAAATAAAATAAATAAATTTGGTTAATTATTATAAATCGAATTGAAAAAAAAAAAAAAGAAATATTGACCGGAACACACACGTTGATGGGACATTGTATGTGAAGCAATAAAACCAAAGCAAAATTGTTTTTGAACATGTTTTTTATATTGCCTCCGACCTGACGTCGTAATATATAGATCAAAACCGACGTGGAACTTGAATTACGACTTCTAAATCTAAATATTTTAGAGTTTAAAAAACAATAACCGAATTTATGAGATTTTCGACTCGTCCTTATTTTGTATCATTATCGCCATAACAATGAAGTTACGGGGTGGTTTTGAGTTTTAGTTTTATTTATTTTTTTTTTTTTAAATAGTCATCATTTTCTTTGTCGGTCTACAATATTTACATCAGACATAATATTATAAGCTTGGAAAAATGTAATTATTTTCAAAAAATTTGTTTCATGAGGTGTTCAAATGCTCTGAATATAATATCATCTTAATATTACCTGATTAACATAACGATGTCAAACAATAGAAGTGCGTGTACGCAGATTTATACGTTCGTGATCGCCTAGATCAGTGATTCTCAACCTTTTTAAAGTCACCGCCCCCCCCCTGAAGAGCAAAATATTTTTCAACGCCCCCCTCTTAAAAAAAAAAAAAAATAATAATAATAAATTATTGGTATTCATGAAGCTCAGATGGCTTTTCATATCTCCTTAGTTGTGAATGTGTTCAATCAATTTTATTGAATCTGTCAAATCTGCTGTTTCGTTGTTTATTGAAAACATTCAGAAAAAAACACAATATTATACAGATAAGCCATGAAGCGAAAATTTTGGAAATTTTTCTAACATTTTTTTTTTCTCATTTATTTCTTATATTATTAACTCAGAATCGTTTCATTGAAGAAATGATTTATCGTTTCTTTAAAATTCAATACACCCGTCAAGAGAATCCCATCCGACGTGCGAACAACACACTTTTTTTTATTTTTCTTCAATATTTTAGCTCTAATGTAAATACCTATATAATATGCTCAACACTCACCACCCTATCGCCCAAAACATATTCATCGCCCCTCAGAACCTCTTCACCGTCCACTCGGGGGGTGGGGGGAATTATCGCCCCCCCCTCCCCGTTGAGAACCACTGGCCTAGATGATAAATCCGAATTTGCCGTTTTCTCGTCGAAACAATAACACCCGGGTAAAGTATTATTATTATTATTATTATTATTATTTTACTGCAGTCGGCACAACAACGCGCGCTCGCGTATAGCAATAAAAAAAAAAAAAAAACCCGTCGTGTTTGATTTACTCGGCGTTTTAACATCTCCATTTTTTCACCTGATATTTTACGACTTCAAAGTCGTTACGTTGTGGGTTCGGTTCAAAAACCGTATTGCTCTCCGTGTGCTGTTAGAACCCCATTTTAAAACGCATAAATTAAATTTATCGGCCCCTCGGTATCGAACACGAAACGGCGAAATAGAACACATTATTATTATTATTATTATTATTATTAGAGATAGGATTATTGACGACTAGGACCCGGATTTATATTCTCTTAAAACATCTAAAATATGATACTAATATTCTCTAAAAAAAACCTTAATATATTCTCATAATATTCTTTTAAAAAAATTTATAAAAATATGCAAAAATAATCAATTAATATCAATGTTTAATATGCATTTTTTTTTTTTTTTTTACGACATTCTTTTAATAGTGAGGTATATCCTTAATAAGTATTCTAGAGGAATACTATTGCACTTCAGTGAGATTAGGAAATATAATATAATATATAAATATTATTATAGCATAATACTAAAACATAAAAACAATATTCCTTTGGTACATTTCAACTAAGCATCGTTGTATTAAGCACTAAAGTCGCAACAACAAATAACAAAATAATAATTTATATTAAAAACATAATAAAACGAAACAAATTATTTAACAATAGATAACCCTTAAATATTATTTATTTAAGTGTGGTTTACATTTGTATGATGGAATTCATATAAAATAATAATACATGTTCAAAATAAAAAAACAATAATATTCCTTTGGCTTCTTTTAATTATAGTTAGGTATACTTTTGCAAAATTGTATTATAATATATATATATATATAAAAAATTGTAAATGTTCAAAAAAAAAATTTCCGGATATAAATTTTTTCTCACAATTTACAAAATATTCCAAAATATGCTAAATGGGTTAAATATTCTCCAACCCATGAAATATTCTCAAATATGCAAAAAAAAAAACTATTTTCTTTGAACTCAGAAGTAAACGATACGTCCACATTTTTTACTCTCATAAGACTGCATAGACCCAGTAAAAATATGTAAAAACATATAAATCCTGTCTTTATCGATGACAAATGTATTTTTCTCTACCCCCCCCCCATTTAATCCTATGCAATGCTCTCCAAGTTAAAAATTCGCCTCCCTGATTCAGTGTATGAAAATTTAATTTTGCATTGTTTTTTTTTTTTGCATTTTTAGACGCGTTTTAGTTATAAATGCATTGTTTTTGCTTTTTAACGTCATTTTTTTCAAAATTTTTACTTCATTATTTCATGAGTTCGATGTTCATACGTCGATTTTTTAATTTTCTCACTCAATTGAAATACGTTTGAACACTTACAATTACATATTTTTCAATTTGTATTTTAAGTAATTTTTATTTTTTTTTCGGGGTCATTTTTGGTACTTTTTTAGGTCATCAACATCCTATCTCTAATTATTATTATTCAAAAAAAAACACAAAAATTACCGAGTAATAATAAAATAATAATAATAATAATAAGCTTGACACTATTTGTAGAAAATAAAAAAATTAATCAGTTAATTTTTCAATAACTCTATACTTGAAACGATTGACGGTTTAAATTAGTGAGATCTGATACTAAAGTGTAAATTCAGGAGAAACTTTTTTATGATTTTTAACGGCCCATAAATAAAACGAAAAAAACAGCGCTCGTCCTTCTACCTAGAATAGCTTTATAACGTTGCCCTCTCTCCGCTTGAAATTTTAAGTCAATGTTTTAAAATCAGAAATGAATTATACGCTCCAGACATAATATTTTAATCTTTTCTTTTTTCTATTAACATACATCATTTTTATTACACAACAACATATTAAAAAAATTTATTGAGCACATTTGCACTTAAATATAATTTACTACTCCGACGATAACAACGATGATCATTTTTCATTTTTTATTTTCTCTATTCATTGCGATTTTCAGTCATCGAACACATATTTTTCATAATATACTCGATTTTAAATTAAAAACGTTGAAAATGTACTAAATTAATATTGACACTAAAATTAAAATAAAAACTAAAATAGTTCTTTAAATTTTAACCGAATAGAGGTACAAGTGTGTGTAATAAAATTAAAAAATCAGAAGTAACTTTATGTTTGAAAAATGGTTTGATAAAGAGGTCACTTTAAGAAATTATCGAAAGTTTTTTCAATAACATGGAAAAATTATTGAAAATTTGAATGAAAACGGTAAATAAACGCCATAGACTAGAATTTTATGAAATCCATTAGAGTAAATTAGTCGTGACTCTAAAAAATTATATTGGTATAAGAAACTTAAGACTTTGTAAATACCTGTTGAAAAAATTTGATACAATTTGACCACTATTGGAATAAATATAAAATTTTGAAAATACTCCTAGTTCTTTGTACGATTTTGTCTAATAAAATTTGTAAGTGATGATATTATGAGCACAAAATGTAATACAACCTTACTCGTTTATGTGTCTTATGTATAGAAAATAATCAAAAAAAAAAAACAAATGTAAATACATTTTAGATTCTGATAGGAACGAAGTAGGTAGTATTTTTACTACGATGTTTATTCCCCTTCCCCTTTAAATACTATTTCGTATAAAGATAATTGTCAACAAATTTTTCCAGCTACTTTTTCAATCAGAATTTGCCTGTAAATAGTACTTTTAAGAGATCATTTTTCGAATTCTTAATAGTATATCTAAAATTTGGGAAAAACTACCCAAATTTTTTACAAAACCACCTTTAAAACAAATTTTTTTTTCAATATAAACTTTATGGATAAAATATAATGTGAAAAAAAAATTTTTGTAATTGTTTTTTCTCTTTTAATAATTTTCAAAATTAATGACAAATCATTGTAATTAAAATTAAAATAATAAATATCAACGTACGTTTTTAATTGGAATTCCTCTAATATTTCTTAACTGTAGTTCTCAACAATGATTATCATTGAAAAAAAAAAAATGTTAGTTTTTTAATGTATTGACCCTAAAAATATTTTATGGTGACCCCTAGTAATGAGAATCGCTATTCTAGGGTCATTGCTCGCCGCCATGCCACCCTGTGTTCGGTATGCCACTGTAACCAACCAAAAGTATCCCACCCGAGGTGTGAAAAATACCAATGGCTCGGAATCTGTTTTTAGATTCTGAACGAAGTGAAGAAGCTAGTGTTTTTACAATGATGTTTATTTTTTTTTTCTGTGTACAACTTTTCGTATGGAAATACTTGGCCAAAAGTTTCGATCAATAACTTTTTGAAACCGGATTTTTCTCTAGATTGTACTTTAATGAGGTCATTTTTTGAATTTCTCAATTCTTCAATTACTTTTTTGGAAAAAACTACCCAAAATTTGACACAAAAACGACTCGGAAACCATCAGTTTTTTTGATTCGAATTTTATGAAAATTTAAACACAGATAATATGAGAAAGATTTTGAAAATGTGAAAAAAAAGATTTTGGACACTTTTCTAACATTTTTTTTCTCGTTTATTTTTTATATTATTAACTTCCCTCGTTCAGAATCGTTTTATTGAAGTAATGATTTATCGTTTCTTTAAAATCCAATACACCCGTCAAGAGAATCCCACCCGTCGTCGTGCGAAGTACATAATATGTCCGGCTATTTTGTCTCTTGTTTAATAATTTATGAATTCTATATTATGGTGGACGTAATAAAACGATGAAGAACACAGTAAATAATATTATTTTCAATTGTCATAACACGTAATTAGAGTATGTATTATTTTATAAAACAGACATCAAAAAAAAAAAAAAAAAACATATAAATATATGTGTATAATAATAACAGTTTGTTTAGGTACACGACTTTTTGAATTAATGTTTCGCATCAGTACACGGATCTCCCCCCAATCGATCACACACACACAAAGTCAGCGTGTTTTTTTTTTTTTTTTTTACCGACAGGACCAGGTTTCTTTCCTTTTTTGTTTTCACTTATATATTAAAACACATAACCTGCGTTTCCTATTCCCCTCGCATTAGCCGCCGCCTACATATTAATAAAACGTACACATGCGCGGGCGCGCGCCGTTGTTTTCGGATCCGATCTCGTTTTACGAGACCGGTATTCGTCGTCCTGCATATTGTCATATTATAATAACTGGACCGACGTTATCCGAAATGTACATCGGTGCAGCGAAGGGTTTACATTATTATCATTATTATTATTTGTAACCCTATACGTATACGGTGTATGTGTGTGTGTGTGTGTGTGTGCACATGATTTCTTTCTTCTTTTTTATTTAGATAATAATATAATAATTAGGGAATATACTAGTTTCAGGTGTGAAACGTTTTCACCACATTCCACACGACGTATCCACACACACACACGAGGTTATAAGTGTGTTCTTATACTCTTAATATTCTTGTTATTCTCTCATTTTAGATTCTTCTTTAGTGGACCGAAGAAGCTAGTGTTTTTACCTTGATTTTTTCTTTTTTTTCTGTGTACAACTTTTCCTATGGAAATACTTGTCTGAAAATTTCGATCAGTAATTTTTTTGAAACCGGATTTGCCTCTAGATTGTACTTTAGAGAAGTCATTTTTTGAATTTCTCAATTCTTCAATTTTTTTTTTTTTTTTTTTTTTTTTTTTTTTAAGAACCCAAAATTTTAAAAAAACGACTCGGAAACCATATCGTTTTTTGATCCGAACTATATGAAAATTTAAACATAGACAGAAAATAATATGAGAAAGATTTTAGCGCAAGAAAATTTTGGACATTTTTCTAACATTTTTTTTTTTCATTTATTTTTTATATTATTAACTTCTTTCGTTCAGAATCTTATATATGAAGAAATGATTTATCGTTTTTTTCTAAATTAAATACACCCACCAAGAGCTTCAAACCCGACGTGCGAAGAACACCCTGACGAGCGAAGTATGTCCGGTTTTTTAAATTTTTTTAATCAAAATTTGCCTCTAGATGAGCCTCTTGCACACAGTTGAGAAGTCGTTTTTCGAAATTTTCAATAGTTTTCTCAAAATTTGACAAAAAAAAGACTCGGAAACTATTCTTATTTTTCAAACTTTATGAAAATTTTCATTATAGATGTACAAAAATATGAAAACTATTTTTGCGCGAGAAAATTTTGAAAGTATGAAGAAAAAAATTTGGATTTTTTTTTTTTTTTCGTAACACATTTTACTATCATTAGGTACTTTGGTTTCTCTACTCAATAATTATGAACACGTATCCGTGAATGAATACGTGAAAGAATAAACGAGATGTCTGAATTAGAATAGTATATAGTGTAACTATTAATAAAAAAAAAAAAAAAAATTAAACAAACTTAGAATTTTGTGAGAAATATGTTCGAATCAATAATTGCTGAACATAAAAATATAAAGAAACCGTTTGTGTAATACATTATTAAATGGGAAATTAATGAAAACAATAGTCGCGACTAGCCAATCAGTCAGGCAATAAAATTCCAGGATACACCATTTGTTTTGACTTATGCGAATAGTTCGGGTTAAACATAAAAAGACGTCTTAAAAAGCCATTAATTTATTGACATTTTTACTATGCACTTAGTTTTATAATAATTTATAACAGAATTTTACGCACGTCAATCATTTAAGTCAAAACACTCCGTGTGACATACCAGCTACTACTGTAGTTCATTTACTGACGTGCATAATATTATAGTGTAATAATAATAATAATAATATATTGGCTAACGTTTTAAATTGATATCATATTATTAAAAATCAAATAATATATAATTTAATCGTATTGTACCGTTGGAGAAATTGAAAATAAATGTTTTATGTTAAATTCGATAAGAATTCACAATATTATTTGCCCCAGTACGACGACCACAACTATAATAATCTGCAAAAACCATTAGTCCAATATGCCCCCAAATTTTGAAAATTTAAAAAAAAAAAACATTATTTTCAAAACAAATTATCGTTTATAAACAACAATAATAGCATCGCGTTAGAAAATTAATCTTTTGCACGTTTGTCCGCCCTCCGAGAATAAATTTCTAAATCCACCCTAATATTGACCTAACCTAACCCCGGGGATAGAGACATTTTAAGCAAATAAATTAATTCGTACGACATCAGCTGCCGACAGCGCATTTACAAAATTCACGTCGCGTTATGTGTTTATCGTGTACACGTGTGTTCATAAATAGTCTAATATGTATTATCAGCTGCAGTTATAATTCGCCACTAAAAACCGGTAGTGCTGTGACCATGCAATTATCTACAAAACGGTTGGCAAATCATATAATTTGCATGAATTAGCGCTCACGTATATTATATGAGACGTGCAGGCAATAGCGACCAGTAGCATTTATACACTTAGTTTGTAATTACTTGGTCATTCAATGTCGGCAAAATAACACTGATTGGTCAGTTAAATCTACTTTTTGCGGCATATACGCGGTGAAAACCTTGTTGATTATTATCAATAGGGCTGGGATTTCAATGCCCTTAAAAATCGCTAAAAATGCTCTCGCAAAAAAAAATGCGAAAATGACTTACAAAACTCGAAAAAAAGTGCACTAAAAAAATGTCTTTAAAATGTATTTTAAAATTTAAAAAATTATATGACTGGTGCGAGGTGTATTGTCGGGCGTCTGTATTGATTTTGTTCTAGGCTTCTAGCATATCGCTATGTTGGAAGACAAGATAAGTATTTATTTAAATATGTATAATTTATGCGAATCGTGGATAAGATATTATTTTTCATCTATTGTTAGCGTATAAAATGTATCGCATACTTATTATAAGTCAATAATAAAATTTTGAATTCGAATTTTAGGCCAAAAATGACCTAAGAACCTATAAAATGGCCCAAAAAAATAAGAAAAATGATTTCAAAAAATTTTTTTTTCTTTGAGTAACTTAAAAGTAATTCTACAAAGTGTGGCTATTTTAGAAATTTTTCAAAAAAATTTTTTGAATAGGTACTCAAACATTTTTTTTTTTTTTTTTGGCAGTTTTGAATTTTTGAATTTTTTTAACCATGGTCAAAGATGGGCTATAAGTCACATACTATGTTAAAAATAAATATCAATTTTCAATATCTGCATTATATTAGGAGTAATAACTACTGACTTTCCAATTAATTTACATACTGTATAATATGAACAGCAGCTCAACAGCAACAACAATTCAGTGTAGATACTATGACAATAATATTAGAATGTATAAGAAGTCGGGTTTTATCCAATAATAATTTATTATCGAAAACCAAATGTCGGGCGCCATGGGAAACAAATTAAATCGAACAAATCATTTTATTTATTTATTTTATCCAATGGCGTGTAATAGTCATATTATTATTGAAATATACCAATTTATCCCAGTGTGACAATAATTCATAATATTTTGTGTCTAAAGAAAACGACTTTTCTAAAAAAAAAAAAAAAAAAAAAAAAAGAAGAAGAAAAAGAAAGATTTTTAAAATAATATTACTATGATATACCTGTTGAATCGCCTAGAGATAATATTATGTACACTTAATACGCGAGTATTATATTACAAAAAAAAAAAAAAAAAACCTGCACACGGGTACTACTACTACTACTACTACTACAACTACTACTACTACTACTGTGTTATGACGTGAAGTTAACAGTAAATTCCGTTTCCTTCAAATTACATGATTTTGGTAATCGACGACCGTTTGTTACATTAGAGATTAGTTTAAAAATTCGTTAAACCTCAATATCCATATACCTATAATATATATATATATATGCAACAACATGTGTGGACCGAAGCCCATAATTCCCACGACAACATAATATTGTAATAACATTATAATGCCTGTGTGTTATAGAGAGAAACACCTTTCGTCGACACGCGTTTATTTGACTGGTTTCGAGGGGAAAAAAAAAAATAAAATAATAAAAAAAACACTAATTTTTTAACAATAGGCCAACAAGATGTGCCAGTATAATATGGTCAAAAAGAAAATAATATATTCTCATACCAACGCTAATGGAACGCCGCGAACAAACAAGATACACACACACACACACACAAAATCCCGTAGATATATGTATTTTGTTGTTTGATCACGAAATAGGAATACATATTAGGTAAGTACTCTGTTTAAGTTTATAATTTCAAAAAAAAAAAAAAAAAAATACTTAGAAATTTTTTAAAAGGTACTAAAAACTCCGTGCACCGCATCATGGATTAAAAAAAAAAATCAATTTTTAAACATATAATTATATTTTTTATTTTAAAACTGCTCCTCTTTTAGATTCTGAACAAAGTGAAGAAGCTAGTGTTTTTACAATAATGTTTATTTTTTTTATTTTTTTTCTGTGTACAACTTTTCGTATGGAAATACTTGTCCAAAAGTTTCGATCAGCAACTTTTTGAAATCAGATATGCCTCTAGATGGTACTTTAGACAGGTTTAAACTTTTAAACTTTTTTTTTTTTTTTGGAAAAAACTACCTAAAATTTGACAAAAACGACTCGGAAACCATAATTTTTTGATCCGAACTATATGAAAATTTCAATATAGATAGAAAATAATATAAGAAAGATTTTGGCGCAAGAAAATTTTGGACATTTTTCAAACATTTTTTATATTATTAACTTTCTTCGTTCAGAATCGTTTTATTGAAGAAATGATTTATCGTTTCTTTAAAACTCAATACACCCATCAAGAGAATTCCACCCGACGACGTGCAAAGAACACCCCGACGACTGAAGTAAAAAAACATTGACTTTCGTTTTACACATTACCGCGCGAATCTCGATTTCAAAATTCAAATTGTTTTATTAGCTCTCATTAGCAGTGGCGTACCGACGGGGGGGGGGGGTTTAGGGGTTTGACCCCCCCCGATAAAAAGT
>JAIPRM010009397.1:0-14830 GCA_025469315.1 Stegophylla sp. TES_Ste_2020 | reverse complement strand
CTTTTTCCAAAAACGGGGAAAAACTGTCGAAAAATTGACGAAAAACGGCAAAATACGCAATTACCGAAATTTCCGTAAAACTGAAAATTACTTTTTGACATAACTTCTAAAATAATGCAGCTAGAGAACTTTCACCGACCACTAAAAATAGCTACGAAAACATGTCATAAAAATTTCAAAACGATTTGATCAATTTTTAGTTGAGTACGGCATTTTGAAAATTTCGGAAATATCCCATTTGTTGTTAGTTTTTACGTAATAAATTTTTTTTTTTATTATTTGTAGACTATGTCAATTGTGTTTATGGAGTTATTCGTTTTTATATATTTATTAATAAATAGTTACAAAATACTCAGTGTATATAATAATATTATAATATTCATCAATAAAAAGAATTATTTTATTAATTTAATTATCGAGCCTTGATTATGCTCATATTTAGGCATATAATTTAATAATTTAGGTGAGTATAAATGTCATTTCATCACATTAATAATTTACGAATTTCACTTACTCTGTGTAACATTGTACAGCGCTTGTCGTATTGTAACAGTTCGGTTTTATGGTGAAGCATGCGCGAAAATGTACACGTTTTTTATATTATTAACTTTCTTCGTTCTGAATCGTATTATTGAATTAATGATTTATCGTTTTTTTTAAATTCAATACACCCGTCCAGAGTATCCCATTCTTGGTGCAAAGAACACCTCGAAGAGCTAAGAACACATTTTTTCAACAGTTAAATATGTTACCACATAATTTATTAACAAAACTATCCTAATAATCGTTAAAACGGGTCATATATTATTACATATAGCTACTAGGTGAATAAAATGTAAATTTTTATTATGTTTATTCATTTAATGTTATAAAGTAGAAAAATAAATTTAACTCGTATTTATCGGGGTCACTAAAAGTTACAAAAGTATAATACTTTTTGAAGCTATATACCTTCTTCTTGGTGCGACGATACCGAATAATCTAAATTTGATAAACTGTCTTTTCTAAGCCCATAAGCGCGAAACTTTCAGCGTTTCAAGGCTTATTTATACTGCGCATTTGTCAGCCAAATATTAAGGTGGGGCTCCGTTCTCAAGGACCCCAAAGTTGCTACGAATTTTCTTATCAATTCGAGAGAGTTCAACGTGAATAATTCTTGAAGTCTTCGAATTGAAGTACACTATAATAATTCGATAGGAACCTCTCGTAATGACTCTTCCGTGTTATCAATTCTACACTAAGCTTTTGCAGCCTATCAATTAAGCAAGGGCTTATTTAACTTTTATTGAAAATTACTTTATAACAAAATATTGATTATATAATGACACAAATTACTAGTGTTGTGTATTATCCAGATATATATATATTTTTTTTTTACCTTTTATCTTATGCAGATAAATTAGAATAAATTATTTGAGCCGTGTCATCTTAGATAAATTAGGACATTACTTAGATAAAATGTTGCAATAATATTATAATTTTTAAGTGTTCATTTCACCTTCAATACCAAAATTATCAATTTATATTAATAAATAACTTTGAGAATATCTGATATTATAGTAATATTTTTGTTAATTTTTCTCTCATCAGATTAAATTTTGTCAAGTACATTATTCATACAATCTTTTTATTTGATAAGTTTAACATTAATCACCATTTATTTTAATTACTATACCACTGGTATCCATGTTTGTAGTTTTATATTATTTTAAAAAATTATCTTTTATTTTCTACGCAAAATTTAGCTTATTGTTTATCTTAATCGAGATAAATTAATTTAAATGTATCTTTTACCTCTAGCTAGATAATTTTGGTATCAAATAATCAAATATTTATTATCTTTATCTAGTTATTTATAATTTCATCTATATGTTACTATATGAACTACACACTAGCTCGACGAGTTCTCTTTAAGGCACATTCTAGTTTCACACCGTTCCAATGCTTCGTTCTTATTACAACAAAAATCAATCATTCGGCGTCACACGTTACAAGCCAATATGTGGTCCCTCAACCTTTTCTCGTTCTTAAAAATAATAAATTGTTTTTCGTTCAAACTAATCGTCTATAGCAGTGGTCTTGTTTTCAACCGTTTTTGAATCGTGACACCCTATTTTTCATTTTTTTGCAATGCCCCTTCATTTCATGTTTTCCTTTTCTTTCTTTTTTTTTCTTACTTCTTAAATTCGAACCACTGCTCGTATTTTAAACACCATGCTTAATACTCATGTTTTCAAGTTAAGCATCTATTTATATATTTTTATATTTTTTTATTTGAATAATTATAATAGGTAGACAATTATAATTAAAGAAACAAAACGAAATTAAAGAAAAACAATAAAATCAATTGCAATTCACATATTGATAGGAAACTTGACCATAAAAAATTATTATATAATTATAAAATTGGCATCTAGATTGTTATGTAAGATTACATTATATGCTATTTGGCATGTTATCGTAGCAACCAAATACTGAAATGATACACATTTATATGAAAAACCATATATTTGAAAACCGCTGGTCAACAGAATATAAACGATTATTTAGATTAGTGGTTCTCAACCTTTTATATACGGTGACATCCTAATTTAGATCCATAAAAATGGCGACCCACTAAATTCAGTTATTGTATTTTTGAAAAAAATAGTAATTATCATCTATGTAAATTATCACACCTATACGTGTTAACAATTAATTTTAAAAAGACCAGATTTACTTAGCACTATGGGTATTCTTTGATGGGGTACTTTTAGTGGGTGTATTGAAATTTAAAGAAATGGTAAATTTATTTTTTACTCATCCAGTTTTATTATTCAACTATTAACTGAGAAAAAAAAAGAAACTGACGAGAAAAAAGTGTTATTACTCATATTATTGTCTATCTGATATCTATCTTAAAACTTTCATAGTATTTGGATAAAAAAAAAAAAAAGAGTTTTAAATGCAATTTTTGTTAAATTTCATGTAATTTTCTCCAAATTTTGGAAAAAAATTAAGGATTTCAAAAAATAACCTTTCAAAAATACCACATAGAGGTAAATTCTGATTCTTAAAGATTCTGGTCATAATTTTAGACAAGTATTTTTATTCAAAATGTGTTTACAGAAAGAAAAAATAAACATCATTGAAAAACACTAGCTTCTTCGCTCTATCCAGAATTTAAAATTATAAATTTACATAGTTCAAAATTGTATAGTTTCATAAAAAAATTCAGTGAGATATTTGTGATAATATTATCTCTCTAATATTCTTCATAGATCTTATATATTATAAATCAAGGAACCGTGGCTGCAAAAAATAATTTTGAGTTAACGAAGCCCGCCGACTTAGAGTTTGACATGCCTCGTTTGTTAGACATGTAAACAATCATTTCTTCAATAAGATGATTCTGAATAAAGGAAGTTAATATTATAAAGAACAATAAAAGTCGTCATTTTCAACACACCTACCAAGAGTATCTGAACCGAAGAGCGAAGAATATCTGTGGTACAAAGTATATCCGGCTTTCTTACCTATACTTTATTTTACTTTGCTTTTTTATCTAATCCATAAAGGGTAAAATACTCGTAATTTAATGAGAAAAAAAGTATTAAAAAAATGTCCAAAATGTTTTTTCTCATTTTCTAAATTTTCTTGGGCCGAAATTTTTCTCATATTATCGTCTCTTTGTTTAGATTTTCATAAAGTTTGGATCAAAAGATTATAATTTTCGAGTCTATCTGTCAAATTTTGGGTAATTTTTCCGCCAAAAAAACAAAAGTTGAAGAACTGAGAAATTCAAAATAATAACATCTTTAAAGTACCAAGTAGAAAGAAATCTATTTCCAAAAAGGTTCAGACCTTTGAACTAATATTTCCATATGAAAAAGTGTTGACAGAAAAAAAAAAAAATAATATCACTGTAAAAACACTATTTTCTTCACTTCGTTCAGTATCTAAAAGGTCCCTTTGAAATGTGTCAGACGCAACTAGTCTACAATCACTTATTGGGACGTGACATAGACTTCCCACAGTAAATTATTATTATTATTATTATTGTTATATGGGATGCAAGTATTTATTTTAGTTTCAGTGTCAAGGAGTAATCCACCCCCAACCCTTAACATCAATCCCTGATTCACCTTACGATTCCCCGCAATCACGTTTTGTTTTCACTGTAACAGTAATATACTCCAGCGAACTCTCGAACGCACGCATCTCGAGAAATAAGTCGACTTTTTTTCGCCTCCGGGTTTAATATACGTGATAGAGGAAATAGAACAATAATAAAAAAACTTTCGATACCACTTTTTCTAATTCCACTCCCGAGAAAACGGTTTAAAGTAGAGAACAAAATTGAATTTTTACGAAAGACGAACTTTCGCAGTAGGATTTTTAAAACGTCTCTGCGAACAAAATAAGTGTAGACATTGGTGTAAATGGTGAGTAGTAAAAACAGGCGTCTTACTATCGATATACTAAACCAAATTTAAATTAACATTTTTTTTTTTGTATTCGAGTCTTCTATTAGTGTCTCAGAAATCTGTTTCATGTTTTAAATACTTTAAATTACTTATGTTCAGAAATAAATTGTGATCTACATAATTATATTATATTTTATCGTGTTTGTTATAATTTAAGTTTATCTATTATAAATATAGATTTTAAGTAGTTTTAAACATGTTACCTATTATTTGTATTCATTTTAATCTTCATTCGTTGGTTTTTAATATAAAATTTAATCTATGAATATTACTTATAAAGATTTTATAATCATAAAATTTGTTTTTTGCTTGATTTATACTTGATTTGTACACATAAGTATTTATTATTATTGAAAAAAAAAAAAAAAGCTTCTTACAAATTATTTAAAAAGTTAAATTTAATAAACAAGTTTTATACGTGTGCATCCATATGGGATGGAGGGGCAAGTAGTATTGAATATTAATTTTATATTAATTAAGAATATTAGTTATAGTAATATTGAATATTACAAAAAAAACATTTTATTTTATTGAGTTAATGTATTATGAAAATCAGAATTTTGGATTACATTCCTTTTATAGATTTATCGCATGGGTGGTGAGGTCAAGTAGAGTGTTAACCGTTAACTACTGAATGGTTTGTAGTATACAAAATATTCTAATTTTTCAACTATTAAAGTTTTAAATGACTTAGTTTATTATAATTGTATTTTTAATTAATACAGCTGTCTTTTGGTTTTTGATTTTGAAGTAATAAGAGAAATAAGTTAATTTCAAAATAGTTTGATTGCCATTTATTTATATTATAGAACCCGAAATAGAACCCAAGAAGTACTTCATTTTATAACTAATCTAAAACTGACAAATCACTTAATTATAATTAATGTTGGTATGTGTAAGATTAAGTTTTAAATAACTATCTACAACTTACAAGTACCTAGTTCATAAATTATTTTTACTTATATCTGCGAAAGAAAATATTTCTCGTACTAAACTTATACCGTATTCAATTATTTTTTTGTTCCTCACTTGTCGAATTTCTTTGGAATTATATTTTAAAAGGTTTTGGTTCCGGTTCCCAATATTTTAAGAGTTTTTGGATTCCAGAACCGGTATTTTTCGGTTAGATTCTAATTTCTGATCTGAATGACTGAAATATTTCAACTCGGAATAAGTTAAACAAAAAAAAAAAAAAAAAATGAAATAAATGTAGACCATTTTAATATAAATTCGGAATAATAATATAATAGGTACATTTAAATAAGGCAAATACAAATGTATTTGAAAAAATTATTTTTTATCTATCTATCTATTATAATCGGGAGTGGTTCAGAGTGGCAGGCGGTTAGGGTCGGTAAAAATTACTCCTCAAACAATAAGAGATTCAGTTCTCTCTCTCTTTTTTCTTGCATTAATCTAAATATGTATTTGGCTAGAGAAATATTTTAAAGAAGAAATTTAAAAAGCCGAACAAATTAATAAAAAAAAAAAAAAAACGTAATGAACGTCATTAGATTTAAGTTTAATTTAAATTTTTTAAATTAGATTTAAGTATCATTTCATTACCTATTAGGAAAACATCAACCTCAAATTATTCACATAGGAAATTTTTTGTATAATTATTTTATATAAGCAAAGTCAGTATAATTAAATTTTTAGTAGATATTTTACTTTATAATTAATACTTCGCACGATGGGTGTACTTCGCACGACGGGTGGTATTCTCTTGACGGGCGTATTAAATTTTAAAAAAACGATAAATCATTTCTTCAGTAAAACGATACCGAACAAAGTAAGTTAATAATATAAGAAAAAAAAAAAATTTCGAAAAATATCCAAAATTTTTTTTCACGTTTTCAAAATTTTCCAAAATCTTTTTCATAGGATTTTCTATCTATGTTTAAATTTTCATAAAATTCTGATCAAAAAAATGATGGTTTCCAAGTCGTTTTTTTAAGTTTTGGGTAGTTTTTTCCAAAAAAAATGAGAAATTCAAAAAATGACCTCTTTAAAGTACAATCTAGAGGCGAATCCGGTTTAAAAAAGTTATTGATCGAAACTTTTGGACAAGTATTTCTATACGAAAAAATGTACACAGAAAAAAAAAAAATAAATAAACATCATTGTAAAAACACTAGCTTCTTCACTTCGCTCAGAATCTAAAATTGTTTAGAATCGTTAAATATATAAGTATATTTCTTTTTTATATAAAAATCAAATAAGTTTTACATGTTTTTTAAAAATGTGTTAGGTATTTTAAACCCATTAAAAAAAATGTCATAAGTTAAAAAAAAATGGGTGTAACTTTTAAGAGGTCATTTTTCAAATTTTTCAATACTTTTTTCAAAAACACGGAAAATCTGACGTAAAATTGATAAAAAAACGAAAAAATATGCTATTACCGGAATTTCCGTAAAATTGAACATTGTTTTTAACATAACTTCTAAAATAATGCAGGTAGGGACTTGAAACATTCACCAACTACTAAAAACGTTCTCGAGAACATTTTATAACAATTTCAAAAAGATTTGATAAATTTTGAGTTCAGTACAGCATTTTGAAAATTTCTTATTTTTTGTTAATTTTTATGTAATAAAATTTTTGATTTTTGATATTAAGAATTGAAAATTAATATGATTTCTATAAAATACATGTATAATTGGCTTGAGAAAATCTCGAAAATCGTAAGTCTCTATAACCGTTTGAAATCAGAATTTTGACGAAATTCGTTAGTTTTACCTAAAATTATACACTTTAACATAAAAGCAAATTGGCTCCACCGTTTTTTTTTTTTAAACTCGGTGCCTAGATTGAGAATTTCATCTCTAATATTTTCATGTGATAAGATTTTGAGCGAACAAAGAATTAATCATTTTAAAAGGGTTTGATTGAATAGAAATCGGAGAAAGTACGGACAAAGGTAGGTGTTAATGTTTTTTGATTATCTTATCTAATGTATTTTTCGACGCGCCGACTGGCAGTCCATCGTCGCCACAATTATATATATATAGTAAAGTATAGATAAGAAAGCCGGACATATTCGCACCACGGATATTTTTCTCTCTTCGGGCCAGATACTCTTGGCGAGTGTGTTGAAAATGATAACTATTATTGTTTTTCATATTATTAAATTTATTCGTTCAGAATCGTCTTATTGCGGAAATGATTTATCGTTTTTTTAAAATTCTACACACACACACTAAGAGTATCTAATCCGAGGAGTGAAGAATATCCGTGATGCAAAGTATGTCCGGCTTTCTGGTTTATACTTTACTTTTTTTTAATTGTTTTGTATAAACTGAAGCTTCACTCTTAATCGTTTTATTGATAAAATGATTTATCTTTTTTTTTTTTTTCACTCAGATTTCTTATTAAGTGTGTGGCTCGCGATATTATTTTGAATCGAAAATTGGCCTTCGGTCTAAAAACGTTGAAAACTATATTTGTTGTTGTATACTATTATGTATATTTATATGATAATTCGGTAGTAATGTTTTTATTAGTGTGTTAGAATTTTACAATATTTTACGGAATGTGCTTTATATTTTTAAACGATAATAGATAATAAATAATTTGTAATTTTAAACTTAAATACATATTTATCAGAGTTATAATATATTTTGGGAGAGGTTTCAACCCCCAATCCCCCCTCTCCTGCGTTCGCCACTGTTATCTTGTAAAACTCATTTTTTTTGTTTTTTATCATACTAATATAGAGATGATACATAATTTTACAGTAATTTTTAAGTAGGTACACAATATTAATGTATGTACCCACATATAATTTATTGTACCTGTGGTAGTGAGATAAATAAAGAGCACTTTTTTGTCGGAAACATTTTATTGTTTTATACATCAAAAAGAAGTTTCAAACTTCGTAATTTTCGTCGATATAGCACATTTTGCTCTCGGTATTTAGTTTGATAACAATGATATCGAAATAATTCCAAGACCAAAAGATTTCCGTACATGAAATTATCAAATAATACACAACAAAGTGATTTTTTTTTTGTGTGGATGGGGAATGGAAATAGCATTTTTTCATCGGTAGCCCACAAAATCTTAAATTACGCCACTGGGGTCGAGGTGACATTTGTATTTTATGGATTTTTTCAAAATATGACGGTTGATTACAATTATTATTATTATTATAATATACCGTCTTCGTCGTCGCTCATTACAAATTCTACGCGTTTCCGCCGCGTTTAAATTCGCCCGCGATCGCGGATAGGAGCGGTAGTCGGTACAACAGTATTTTATAATAATAATAATAATAATAATATTATAATGGTACGTCTTATCAAGCCGCACGGTAATATTATTTATTATATTAATATCTAAACGTAATTATATTGTTACGATTTACTGCTGCTGCTGCCGGGGGTGGAATGGCGGGGAAAAAAAAATTAAAAATAAAATACGTTAAATCGGCGAAATGGCATCGTGACAATATTATAAAAATATAATTAATTGTTATTCATAATAATAATAATAATGATTACGAGTCGTAACTATGTTCAACACGTATCGTCAACGAGGAGGGCTTCGTTTCTCGGCTGCTGTGCTGGAAAAAGAAATAGGGGAAGCTCGCGTTAATTACACTCCAAGTGTATTTTGAACGTTACCCGTGTGCGAAATGGGCGTTGTGGAATATTTTAATTATAATTACGACGGTGTGGCCGCGACTCGTGAACTTCGATAAAGAACCGTTTGTGCGCTCTCTCTCTCTCTCTCTCCTCTATCTCCCAGCATCTTATTCTCTCTTATTTTCATCGTCGGTATCTTTGTACGCAATCCACTCGACACTAAAAGCGGAATAACGGACTTATTATTACTATGGTAAACTCGGTGGGCCAGGCCTTATCACTTTGTCGGCCAAAATTTTGTTCATAAAACGAGTCGAGATTTTTTTCGAACACTTTTTTGATGTGATACATAAAATATATTTGTACCCTTTGTAAGTTTAATCGTATTGTATAACCAATTTGTTATTAGTTTTTGGGTATTTTCCAAAAATCGTTTTTGTTTAATTAAAAATGTCTTTGATTGTTATTTTAATACTAAATAAGTCTGTTTGCGAGTGTGTAAAATATCTCTTTTGAAATTATAAATACTATATACGCGCTACGAACGTTTCACCGACTCACGTTTGATTATGACTATTCGTCGAGTTGTGTATATCTAATAGATTAAATCAAAATTGTTTTTTTGGGTCAAAATGTAATTGATTTATTGTTTGTTTCACTAATGAAATTTTATTATAACCATATACACCGGTAATTCATTACGTTGCGATCACAAATTTGTTTCTAACAATTTCTAACAAACGCAATGCAAGTTTGTAATTGATTCGGATCAGTGGTCTTCAAACTTTTTTGAATCGTGACCTCTTGTTGACCCTTTTTTTTTTTTGCTTCTTCAATTTAAACCATCCCTCATATATTAAACACCATGCTTAATAATCTTGTTTTGTGTTAAATACCTATTTATATATTATGTTTTACCTTTTTTTTATACAAATAGCAATAATAGGTAGATAACCATATTATAAGAAACAAAACAAAATATTAAAGAAAGACAAAAAAATTAACGGTAATTCACATATTAATGGGAAACTTGTTAATAAAAATACTATTACAATAATTGACAATCTTTATCGTTAGGTAAGATTACGTAATACGCTATTTAGCATGTTATCGTACCAAACAAATAAATAATATACATTTATTTTATGTGAAAATCTCTTTTAGATTCTGAGCAGATTCTGAGTTTACGATTTTACAATGATGTTAATTCTTTTAGATTCTAAGCAAAGCGAAAAAGATTATAATTTTAATATGATGTTAATTTTATTTTTATTTTTTCTTCTTTCTGTTTTTAAGTATAGAAATACTTGTCCAAAAGTTTCAATCAGTATCTCTATAGATCCAAAATTAAACCCAAATGGTACGTAAGAGAGACCATTTTTCAAATTTTTCAATACTCTTTTCAAAAACGCAGAAAATCTGTAAAAAAATTAACAAAAAACGACAAAATATGCTATTACAGGAATTTTCATAAAATCCATAATTGTTTTTTTTATCATAACTTCAAAAATAATGTAGCTAGAAACTTTCACTAATCATAAATGGTCACGAAAACAATTCATAAATCTTTCAAAATTATTTCTTAAATTTTAAGTTAAGTATAGCATTTTCAAAATATTGGAAATTTCCCTTTTTTTATTAGTTTTTATGAAATTAAATTGATGTAAAAATTCAATATTTTCTGGTATTATGTTAAATACCTAATATTTCAATTATTTGATCACTGTATTTATAGTCTAGTAGCTAAGTCGTATTTATCTGATTCGACAGTTCAAACCTTCCCTAGCCAAAAATAATTTTTTGCATTTTTTCGATCATAACTAACCAGAGATGACACGTCAAACAGTAGTAAAAATTATATTATAGGGATTCAATGTTGTTTTACGATTATTAGAGCTCCTTTAATTTATTTTATAATGACATTTTATACCCTATTGTAATTTGAAATTATTCATGGAATATTCATTGGGGTTAGGGGAATATATAAAAAATTAATTTTCGATTTTCGTTAATGATGTTACATACATACCTATATGTATGTAACAAAATTATTTTTAGTTCAAAATATAAGTTCAGTATGTATATATCAGTATAATATTATGCAAGATCATTCTACAATCACACAAAAATGAAATAATTTCGACCACTTGGTGATACTTATTGTTTAGTAACTTATTACACAAATTGATTGTAGTACAGTTTTCCCAAACCGTTTTTCCCAATCAATATTTACCATAAAAACATTCTTCCAATATATATTTTTACAAATTTAATATTCCCCCCCCCCATCCTCAGAAAAAAAATTGGTCATAATTTAAAATTTTAACTATTTATTTTTTTTATATTGTTCATTAAATTATTTATATGACGAGTTTATTGATAGCAATTATATTACTCCATATCTTACAGTCATTGGTCATAATTTAAAATTTTAATTATTTTATTTAACAATAAATAATTTCTTATATTTGATTAGATATATTGATAGATTCGATATTGTTAAAAATAACTTTTAGGAAAAATGATATTGAAAAAAAGAACTTTTGGGAAAATTGTATTGAGAAAGAGAACTTTTGGGAAATAAAAAAATGTGAATAAAAAATTGGGAATAGTGTCTTCTGACTCACAAATTCAATGATTTACACGAATAACGAATTGCACATGGATTATTCTGTTATTAAATAACAATTACAATTATTAAACATATTATTGAAAATTACTATTATTGTATATTAAATTAAGCTTTATGCAGAATCGCTTTATTGAAAAAAATTATTTATCGTCTCTTTAAAATTCAACACACTTATCAAGAGTATCCAACCCAAAGTGTGATGAACACCCCAAGTTGCGAAGTACACACTTTAAAAATAATTATTTTTAGCGACTCTTCAAACTTTTTTTCATGACTACTAGGTTGAAAACGACTGATGAGGATTAATGTTACACATTTTTACATCACTGTACACTATTATATGAAAGTTACCACAAAAATAAATGCAATAATCTTTTTTTTTTTCTTTTTAGCTGAGTAAAGAATGAACTTAATTGTAATTGTTGTTGCAGATGAATGCATATAAGTTGTTAAATAATTTTACGTGGTCTTTTTTTAATTTGTTTCGTTTTTGTTTTCTATAGATTTGGTCACCCTATTGAGCGTACACGAAATTCGAGAGCGACGTCAAAATAATGAAATAAGCATATAATTATATTTTCTAGTAAAGCGAGAAAAACGAAAAGCAGCAAAACCGTCGACGTTAATTATGGTAATTTTTCGAGTTCTTAAACACACTTTTCGTGGCGCCAAAACTTTGGCTGAAAAATTTGTACGCGCCCGATACAGTCGAGGTAATTTGTTATTCAAAGTATTCGGGAATTTTTATTTATTACTTTTCGGAAAAATCTCTATAAAGCAATTAAACAATAATTAATTCATTGGGCATGGCATTGTCCTGACTTAAACAAAGTTTTAACATCCCGGTGACTAGAAATTATAATTTAATATCAGCTATCCTAACGCCGATGTATAGTGGCGACGAGGATCTCCAGTTACGCGTTAAGATACTTAAAAAAAAAGTTATATTAATATGTTTGTAGTAGGTGGAATGAAAAAATAAAATATTTGCGAAAAACATAATGATTTTCGGAACGGAACAGCCCAATTGTAATTTATTTATAATCCCCTCCCTTCCACTCTAATAACCAGGGATTTTTCGAGGTTATTTTCGCTAAAATTGCGGCTTCGTTGCACCGATTTATTGAATATATCCTGGTGAGTGGTGATCGAATTAAAAATTGGAATTTAGAAAGTAGGTACTCATTTTATTTCTCAAACAATCGGTTGATTTTTAGATTTACTGCACCTACATCAGTGGCATACGTGAAGATGACTAAGAGGCTTTTGCCCTACACATTAGTCAATGTTATATTTTATTTTATATCAGGGTTCAATGAAGTAAGGTTTCATGGTTTTCTTTATTTTATTTTTTTTTTTTTTAGCCACGTTTTAGAGTTGAAAAAAGTATCATTTAATCCTTCCGTATCTTTATCACACTTTATACATATTAATTTCAAAATATTTTTAAATCCTACACAATTATCTTACAAAATTTATTTTAATCGTTTAGTGATGTTTCTAAAATTATAATTCTAAAATTAAAACAAATTCATTATTTATTATTTATTAAGTGTCCTAGTATTGATTAGGTTCCATAAAATTATTAACAGCATTTACCTACATTAGACCTGGAATTATTAAAGTATTCAAAAATGGGAACTTTTTTTTTTGTACAAAACAATGATATTTTTTTGTTTTGCAAACTTACGTACTAGAGCTTTGCTTACTTGAAATTTTATAACGTGGTCAAAATGATAATTTTTCCTCTTAAAAATATCGAATATTAATAATTGATTTACTATATTCCCTCCACCAAATTAAATCCTTTTCGTAAGCGCAATTAGGATAACAAATTGAGGGGGATGGTTTAAAATGTTTATTTGTTTAATTTAACACCCCGAAAGGTATTAACCTCGTGAAATTTTCAAAAAAAACTCGGGGGGAGGGGTGACTTTGATTAGTTTTGGGATACTTAGTCCTCCCAAGCCACCTTCTATGAGATCCTATGATCCTACTTACGCTATTGTACCTACAGAGCAACGGTCGTTGTACCTCGAAGAAACTGTTCTAGTTATTTTCCAAACAGCCACGGTTAATACAGAACAACTCATTTGCATTATTATTAATATGACTCATAAATTTTTGATAAATTATTCAGTAATTACATTGATGTATAATACATTTTATATTGTTTCACAAATTAAGGCTGTCGCGGTCGGTGAGCAGCGTTTCGTAAGGAGTGACATTTAGGCAATTCATTATGCATGATACGCCATAGCGTTTCTTTGTGTGAAAAGTAAACAGACATCTTTTATGTGTACAGCCCATAATTATTCATAATCAATCAGCTAATAGATAGCTCATGATAAGGGACTAAAACTTGGTGCATATGTATTATTTTTTCTAATGCTCGATACAAGATTAAATGCTATCGCTTTAAATTTGTATTTTTGAATTTTTTTAGTAATTTTCGCGAATTGTATGGATTCCTTTTCTCCTTTTTAGATATATTTACTATTTTTTTTTGTTGAAGTTCATACTTTTTCGCCACACATTATTTTGATAATACCAAGTATAAAAAAAAACAAAAGAATAATAACATAAGACATCGGTATCTTTGGATTCAGAAAAAAATCTGCATCGAATGAAAAAATATGAGAATGTTCCAATTTGTCATTGTTGTAAAAGTGACAAAAAATAATTTTATTTACCTCCTATGTGCACGGTACAATAAAACTTTTCTGACAAACCTCTTATGTGTAACTAATGTACACATTTTTCAAATAATATTGTTTTTTTTTTCACCATAAGGATTTCACTTCAGCACATTATTCAGCGGACGAAACAACCTTGTAGTTCATACAACCAAGTATACAGTTAGATATTAATTAAATGTGTAGTGATTTACGATTTTCAATAACTGACGGTGATAAATTTTGTTACTTAGTCAATTATTATGATTTAATATATAATCAAAACAATTCATTTTTCACACTGTCAGTTTTATATAATTATATCCAACAAATAAATGAGAACAGAAAAAAAAAGCCGGACATACTTCGCACGATGGGTGTACTTCGCACGACGGGTGGTATTCTCTTGACGGGCGTATTAAATTTTAAAGAAACGATAAATCATTTCTTCAGTAAAACGATTCTGAACGA
>JAIPRM010009396.1:0-14831 GCA_025469315.1 Stegophylla sp. TES_Ste_2020 | reverse complement strand
GAGGCAAATCCGGTTTCAAAAAGTTATTGAATGACACTTTTGGACAAATATTTCTATACGAAAAGTTGTACACAGAAGAAAAAATAAATAAATATCATTGTAAAGACACTAGCAAATTCATTTCATTCAGAATCTAATAATATTTTGTGGAAATTAATTAATAAAAATATATTAAATAAATATATTTAAATAAGTTCATTTTCAAACTACCTGTTTAAAAAATAATAAAATATTCATTCTAGACTTAAATTCAAAAATTTAATATTTTACGAGATGCTTTTAGATTCTGAACGACGTGAAAAAGCTTCAATTTTACAATGGTGTTTATTTATTTTTTTTTATTTTCTCTTTTTGTAAACACTTTTTCGTATAGAAATACTTGTCCAAAAGTTTCGTTCAGTATCTCTATGGACCTGAAATCACACCCAGATGATTCAAAGAGGTCATTTTCCAATTTCTCAATACTTTTTTCAAAAACGTAAAAAAACTATCGAATAATTGACGAAAACGGCAAAATACGCAATTACCGAAATTTCCATAAAACTAAAAATTACTTTTTGACATAACTTTAAAAAAAATGCAGCTAGGAACTTAAAGTTTTCACCAACTACTAAAAATGTTCACAAAAATATTTCATAAAAATTTCAAAAAAATTTGATCAATTTTGAGTTAAGTACAGCATTTTGAATATTTCTAATTTTTTGTTAGTTTTTATTTAATACAATTTTTGATTTTTGATATTAAGACTTGAAAATTTAATATAATCTCGCTGACATATATGTCTAATTGATCTGAAAAAATCTCGAAAATCGTAACGATTTTCGATTTTCGATAAAGTCAACTTAATTTTTTATACCCGTTTGAAGTTATAATTTCGACTAAATTCTTCAGTTTTACCTAAAATTACGCACTTAAACGTACATATAAGAAAATTGTCCCTACCGATTGTTTTGAAATTTGGTGCCTAAATAGAATTTCATTGCGAATATTTTGGTACAATAAAATTTTTTACGGACAAAGAATTAAACATTTTAAAAGGGTTTGAATGAAAAACAATAAATGGAGAAAGTACGGATAAATTACCTATATTATAGGTTTTACATATTTGTTATTAACACACAAAATGTTGAGAGGTTGATCGTTAATGTTATATTGCATGATTTTAATTATTGTTATTATTATAATCATTATCGTAATATTAATGTTAATTGACAGGCTGTATGTATAATATAATTTTAATAGTTTAAAATCTCATTTGATTAATTATCCTAATAGCCAATCAGGTATGAACAATTTTACGGTCTGGAACTATACGGTTTGCGATTTTCCAAATTTTTACGGTTTGAAAGTTTCCAGATTTTTACGGTCTGTATACTTATATGTATTCAGAACCTTTGCGAGTGGTGAAACTAAGGTTTACGTATTTTATTTTTTTAAATAATAAATAGATTTCATATATTTAAAAATCAAGTTATTAAAAATTATTCACTTATGATAAAAAATAATTTCTAAGTGACGGTGTAATACTCTTTAAAAGAAAACGATATAATTATCCCAAAAACTTATCAATATGCATTGATCTCCTTCGCCGTTTAATATTACTTTCGATAGGTAGAAAATATTTTATTTCTCGATTATCCATGTGCGCTGATTGCCCTTCGTCATTTATTTAGATATAAAATGTTTTCTTACCGACGTATAGAGTATATGTGAGGTTCAATAAAATATTGTTTCCCCACGTATACAGACAAGTATGGAAACAAGATTTCGGGTAGAGGTTCAAAAGTTTCAATCTGTAACTCTGTAGATCAAAAATATTGTCTGATGGTACTTTTGGGAGGTTTTTTTCAGAACTCTCAATTTCAGAATTAGGGATAAAATAATAATCACTCTATATCACCTTTCTGATACACACACACACACACACACACACACACACACACACACACACACAATGTACAAGTTCAAAGAATAAATAGTATGCTTTGACACGATACATTCATAATGATAAAATATATGAAGACGTAACCTATCTTCAAGATACACTTAAACTCTAAAGTATAAAAGGCGAGGTGAGGTGTGGTTGAGTGTAAAGGTGTGGATTGCAGTGCAGTGGATTGGAGTGAATTGAAGGGAAGTAAAATGAAGTAAAGTAAAACAAATAAAAGAAAAGTAACGCTAATTGCTAAGATAAGCAAAGTAAAATATAGACAAAAGAGCCGGACATACTTCGCAATATTGGTATTCCTTCATTCCTCGGGTCAGATAACTTTGGTGGGTGTGTGGAAAATTACAACTATTATTATTCTTCGTATTATTAACTTGCTTCTCTATTATTGAAGAAATAATATATTGTTTATTTAATTTGAACCCATCCACCAAGATTATCTGTCCCGAAGAACGAAGAATACCCATGATTTAAAATATATCCAGTTTTCTTTTCCATATTTTTAGATTCTGAGTAGATCGAATTTTTTCTGTTTTTATAAACACTTTTGCGTATAAAAATTTTAATCCAAATGCTTCGATCAGCCAATTTTTGAATCAAAATTAGGCACTAGATGGTAATATTATATACTAATCATTTTTCGGATTTTGAATTATTTTAAAGGGTTGACTCTTGTCGCTTTGATTGTAATCATGTTTACCTTATTGGTACAAAATTTGTTCCACGTTTGAAAAAATTTTAAAATAATGTCAAATTAGACACTCTTTCCTTTTCTTTGTGTAGATGGTTATTGTATGATACACCACATTAAAATATAATATATTATGCGAAATAGCGTGACGTGACAACTGTTTGCTTGTAAATGGTTCGTATACTATAATAATTATTTGCCATCCACAATAAATATATATATAATATAAACGTACTTTTTTTTTTTTTTTAGTAGAATAATTCTACTAAAAAAAAAAAAAAAGGTGGTATAATTACACAAAGTTTATTCTACGTTTAAAAAATAAAAAAAAAACAAAAAAAATTATGTATTCTTCTTTTATATATTTGCAGATAGATATTTTATGGTATACTATATTATAATATAATATATATATCTTCTTTAATAATTGCGGAAAATAGATCGCGCAACATCTGTACACGCTTTATTTGTTTGTCTACTATAGCGGTTTCCAACCTTATTTTTCTTCCGTGCCCCATGTTTAATATTTTAATATATTATTACATTTCATGACTCAACAAAACTTTTAATTTTTTTTTTTTTTCTACACATAACTGCTCACAAAAGAATAAATGAAAAATAGCAATAATATAATTTAATGTTATTACGCGCCATCCGACCGGAGTACCGAACAAAGTAGATTGCACACCATTACCGCCACATATACTCATATTAATATAGAATTATAGAATAAACATTCTATATACCGTATCGAAAGAATCAACCAAGTCGACTAGAATTTCAATTTTAATAATGATAATTGCAATTTAATTGCAATTTTTTGAGTCAGCGTTTTTCAGCAACGTCCTTTGGTTTTTTTTCCCCCCATAATGAATTATAAATTTAGACAAAACAAGACCAAAAATAAACAATGAGTAGTATTAGTAAACTACTTGTTTTACAATTATTATATGCTTATTCTATGGACGTACAGAAAATATAAATCTACTCCAAATATTTCGACCAGTAATTTACTGAATCCAATTTTGGCTCTAAGTAGTAGTTTAAAAATTCTCCTGGAATTTAGTATTAGATATAAATAATTAATTAAAATACATGGATAAGTATTATAATAGTATTATAATGAGTTAACATAAAATGCACAAGGTCATGATTTATAGAGCAGGGATTCCCAACCCATTTTACTTGGTGGCACACTTCCAAATCAAATTTATAAATATAACTATGAATTGTAATAAATTATTTAAAATATATTACAAACACACGTAATAAGACAAAAATTTACACGGCACACCTGAATAATTTCACGGCACACTTTTGAGCCACAGCACAGTGGTTGAGAATCCCTGTTATAGTGGCATGTTGTTCTTAATATAATATGTATATACTTACTAAGTGTACAGCAACCAAAATAGTGATGAATAAGATCTTCGATTCCATGTTGAGAGAATTTTAGTTTACAAATCGCTATTGACAGACTCTGCGGTTGACTAATAATGGTTTAAAATACAACGATATATGGCTTTACTATGTTTTAAATACTTATGGAAAAATATGTATTCTCGCGATACGTACTTATTAGCATACCATCTATTTTGTCAAGTTTTAACTGAATAACGTTTTCAGAACATTTTCGGGCAAATAACTATTGCAGGCACTGAGTTCTGATAACAATACATTATTGTAGTTTGTAAAAAAATAAACTCGTGTCTTCATTGTTCGATTTTTTTTTTTTTTTTGATTTTTTATATTATAGGGAAGAGAAGAAGAATTATAATGGCAATAGTTTGTTTCAACAATTCGGGAACAGTTCTTAACATATGAAGGGGAAAACTAGGTCATTCTGCGATTATTGTTTTAATACTGTAAAGGCATACAGTGTACGTCATATTTAATAATAAAGAGCCTAAAATGCCTAATAATCGTTTGCGAATGTCGTCGTTTTTTATATTATGAATGTTGTATATAAGACGATCAATAAATCGACTTAGAACACATCTGTTATTTTTTACAATCTCATTATATATATGTTTATCGACACTTCTTTGTATGCTTCACTAAGACATGTTTCTATTTTTACATTATACCAATTTTTTTTTTAAGTAATTAAAGATTCAATATGAGAACGACTTATTTCATGACGATGCTTTAAATTATGAAAATTGTTCAAATCGTTACAACCATATTTCGACCAAACATTGGATTCATGTAAAAATAAAAGACAAGGCCAACAGTATAATTTTTGAGTATTTTGACAACCAGATTTATTAACCATTTATTTAAATCGTATTATGAATAGTTAATTATGGTATCAATCATTTTTTTTTTTTTTTTTTTTTGGTAAAAAACTACCCAAAGATTGGCAAAAAAAACTCAGAAACCATCATTTTTTGATCCGAACTTTATGAAAATTTAAACATAGATAGACAATAATATAAGGAAAATTTTTAAAATGTAAAAAAAAATTTTGGACACTTTTCTAAAAATCTTTTTTCTCATTTAATTTTTTTTTCCTTTATTAGACAAAAAAAAAAAACAGTAAAGTAAAATAAAGGCAATATAGCCGGACATACTTCACACCACATTTTTCGCTTTTCGGGTCAGATAATCTTGGTAAGTGTGTTAAAAATGACTATTAGTGATCTTTATATAATTAACTACCTTCGTTCAGAATCGTCTTGTTGAAAAAATGACTGAATGTTTCTTTAAAATTATACACACCCTTCAAGAGTATCTAACCCGACGAATGAAAAATATCCGTGGTGCGAAGTATGTCCGGCTTTCTTGTCTATACTTTATTTTACTTTCATTTACTTTGCTTTTTTTTTGGGGGGGGGGATTGTTTGATTTAGTTCCATCCCCAAGGCATTAAACTTATGCGATTTAAAAAAATTCTGGGGGAAGGCTTGTAATATTTTTGAGGGACTTAATAACCCCTACCCTATTTCCGCCTATTGATATATTACATAATATTGTATTTCTTATCAACAGTCAGTGTCGACAGTGTTTTCGAAAACGAAATTTCTATTTTCACTATAGGTACTTTTTTCCGGTTACTGTCTACTACACACATACACTCGACACGTTCGAGTCGATGTGCACTCTAAAAGTTTTCTTCTGATGAAATAAAATTCCACGAGTGACACACGACATCATTTCCCTTGGCGCGGCCACTTTTCACCCCTCCAACCCACATTAGAGACGGCTCGAAAACAAATTTTTCTCGCTTCCGACGCCGCGACTTTCATTAAACCCCATCGCGGATCGCAGGTCTGCGTATTACCCAGTTGTTCCCCCACCTCCGCTCGGGACTCGAAAACTTTACATTTTATTACGGTCTACCGGAGGGTTGGTGGGTCGAGTGCCCTTCTCCCCCCCCCCCACTCGCCAACAGCACCACGTCGCCGTGAGAGGCGCTCGAGTGGTTTTAAATATACATAATATTATATTATGTGTACGTACACACCGGCAGCACAATAATATGCATCCGCGTTGGAAAATGTCAAAAATCGTGCTCGGTCCCGGGTAAAGTGCATTTGCTTGTTTCGTTTGCGAACAAACGCGTGATTGGCGACCTGGTATACACACGCCTAGGTGTACGCGGTATATACCTAGTGGCACACTCGAGGTGGTGTACCCCACTGCGAGTAAAATAAATAATATATTGTATTCGCGTGCTTTTCGCCTTAAAGCGCGACGGCGGCGAGCTTAAACAGTAGTCATTGTAATGTATTCAATAATACGTACCGGAGCGATTTCTGTGATCGTTTACGGGATGGCGAAGAGGGCGAAATGATTTGTGTTTGTATAGCAATTGTACGTTGTGTTTACCGCCGAAAGTGATTCGACGAGGCTCGTTTCTGCGGCGTCGAATAATTAAAAACGAATCCCCGAATGTCTTGCGGAAAATATATACTATGGAAATCATAAAACAATAATAATAGTTATTAATTAGGGCCTTTGCCAGGAATGTGAAAACGAAAAATAATATATATATATATATTATTTATTTTTTTTTTCAATAATGTTTATTTATTTATTTTATTTTTTTCCTATAAACACTTTTTCGTATAGATCTACTTGTCTAAAAGTCTCGATCAGTAACTTTTTGTAACCGGATTTGCCTCTAGTTGGTACTTTAAAGAGGCCATTTTTTGAATTTCTCAATTCTTCATTTTTTTTTTTTTTTTTGAAAAAACTACCCAAAATTTCACTGAAAAGACTCAGAAATCATCATTTTGAAAGACCAAACTTTATGAAAATTTAAACATGGATAGAAAATAATATAAAAAAGATTTTGGTGCAAGAAAATTTTGAAAATGTGAAAAAAAGCCGGACGACATACTTCGCACGATGGGTGTTCTTCGCACAATGGGTAGGATTCTCTTGACGAGTGTATTTAATTTTAAAGAAACGATAAATCATTTCTTCAATAAAATGATTTTGAACGAGGGAAGTTATTAATATAAAAAAAAAAATCTTAGAAAAATGTCCAAAATTTTTTTTCACATTTTCAAAATTTTCTTGCGCTAAAATCTTTCTTATATGATTTTCTATCTATGTTTAAATTATCATAAAATTCGGATCAAAAAATGATGGTTTCCGAGTTGTTTTTGTCAAATTTTGGTTAGTTTTTTCCAAAAAAAAAAAAAAAAATTTAAGAATTGAGAAATTCAAAAATTGACCTCTTTAAAGTACAATCTAGAGGCAAATCCCGTTTCAAAAAGTTTCAAAAAGTTATTGATCGAATCTTTTGGATAAGTATTTCTATACAAAAAGTTGTACGCAGAAAAAAAAATAATAATAAATAAAATAAACATCATTGTAAAAACACTAGCTTCTTCACTTCGTTCAGGATCTAAAATGTTGGATATTTTTCTAACATTTTTTTCTCATTTAATGTATTTTTTTTTTTTTTTATTTATTAAATTAAAATAAATAAATAAATAAATAAGTAAAGTAAATGCAAGAAAGCCGGACATACTTAGCACCACGGATATTCTTCGCTCTTCGGGTCAGATACTCTTGGTAAGTGCGTTGAAAAAATGACGACCATTATTAATCTTTATATAATTAACTTCTTTCGTTCAGAATCGTTTCATTAAAATTCCGTAAACTCGCCAAGAGTATCTGACCCGAGGAGCGAAGAATATCCGTGGTGCGGGGTATGTCCGGCTTTTTTTTTATTTGAAACTAAGTTTTGTTCATGGAAGTATCAAAAAAATATTTTTAAAAATTGTTAAAAATCTTGTATTTAATTAATAATACGCATTCTTATTACTCTTTTCAAAATATAGTAATTGACATAATAGTTTAAAATACGAAAATCAGTATAAAAACAATTCTCAAAAAAAAAAAGAAAAAAAATCCACATATTCAAAATGTTAGTTTACCGAAATATTTTCTATACCTATATTTAAATTTTCATGAAGTTTAGATTGAAAAAAAAAATTTAAATGCGTTTTAGTCAAATTATGGGTAGTTTTTCCTAAATTTTCAATAGATATTGAAAATTTCGAAAACTAACTTACCAAAAATACCTTATTGGGTCACAGTCTAATTTAAAAAGTTGTTACTCGAAGTTTTTGGACATGTATTTCTGTACGAATACGTGTACGCATAATAATAATATAAATTAAACATAATTGTTAAAACACTGACTTCTTTGCTCCTCTCTGAATCTAAAATCAATTGTAACTTTTAAAGTGTATTAACTTAATGCCAGTATATCTACATAAAATGACTCATAATATAATTGTTAAAATACACAAAAGCCAAATATTATGACTTGGAATAGAAAAAAGTTACACAGACTTTACCGTATGCTTCGCACTATGGATATTATTCGTTCCTCGTATGGGATATTCTTGGTGGGTGTGTTGAATTTCAAAGAAACGAGTAATCAGTTTTTCAATAATACAATAATAATATGAGAGGAGAATCAGTTTATATAAAATAATAATTTTTAGTTTTTTTAAAAAAAAAAAAAATACAAAAAATAATGTATAGCAAAATCTGCAAACAAAAATTATTTATAAGTGTTTAAATCTATAGTTTCGGCTCAAAAAAAAAAAAAAAAAAAAAATGTTAATATTAATTATTTTCATTGTTATTCTATAATAATGGCAATTTAATATTTTAAGATAGTGGATTTTTCAAAAATACTATTCCTCCCTTATAAATTTTCAAAATTATTATCCCTCGTAAAATAGGGTATTTTATTTATTTATTTTTATTTCGGCCATACAAATAAATTATACAAAATTTTCATTATTATATAAATCAACTTATTTATTCATAATAATAAATATAAGAACAAGTCTTTAATTATAAAATCAGAAATAATAATATAAAATGTATAAATAAATTAAATTGAAGTAGATATAAAGCAATTTTTTTTTAAAAAAATAGCAAAAAAAAAATTCTCTTTCTATCATCATAACTGAATCTCCTCTGTGTGCAGGATTCTAATTCCCTCCAAGGGGAAATCCCTCACCGGTTGGGAACCATTGTTTTAAGAGTTGAATATTCTTCGCCAAAATCTTTTTATAATATTTCTTATCTATGTTTAAATTTTTATACAGTTCAGATCAAAAAATGATGGTTTTCGAGTCGTTTTTTAAAAATTTTGGGTATTTTTTTCCAAAAAAAAAAAAAAAAAAAAAAAAAAATTGAAGAATTGAGAAATTCAAAAAATGACTTCAGAAAAAAGCACATTCTAGAGGCAAATACCGATTGAAAAAGTCGCTGATCGAAACTTTTGGACAAGTATTTCCATACGAAAAGTTGTATACAGAAAAAAAAAATAATAATAAATAAACATCATTGTAAAAACACTAGCTTCTTCACTACGTTCAGAATATAAAATTTACTGCATAGGTACTATGCAGTAAAAACTTACTATTTTTTGTTGTACTTAAATTATTTACTTTTTTTTATTTAGGTGTGTGCTATTTTTTAACGGTAAAATTAAACATTCAACAGTCCGAATTATTTTCAAGTGTAGCAAAAGTACCGTTCGCTGTTCCAGTGTTGCCGCCAATACGAATAAGTAAAATAGTAGACTATAAAGTGAATTTAGTTTCCTTTTTTTATTATTATTATTATTATTATTATTTTCATTATTTTAAGATAAATAATTCATGTACAAACAGCAATGATGATTTGATGAGATCATAAAAACTGATCCTGAACAAAAATGGTATATGCGTCAAATTAAAAATCGGTCCACAATTTTTCGCTTATAAATATTGCAATGTATCCAGTTATTCAGGTGAGTAAACCGAATAGTTAACAGTTTTCGAAAATTGTTTGCTACTACGTTTAAACATGCAAAATCCTTGATTTATTTCGAAAAACCACCCCGGAATCGGATTAGTTATATTAATTTTTTTCGGGTAAATAAATATTCAGGTGCCTAAAACTCATTTTTTCGTTTTTTTTTTTTTTTTTTTTTTTTATATAAAACATAATTATTATTCGAATTATATAACTTTACAATATTACATGGCCCTAAGACAGCTGATATCAAAATTATTTTAAATTTCGTCTTTATAAAAACGATTTTTGAATGTATATGAACAAAGACTAATGATGAAATATAAAATATTTACATGGATATTTTATCAAATAAGTAATAAAATAATATGGAAATCATTTTATTCGTATTTTAAATATTGCCTGAAAAAGAATAAATTTAGATCATGCAGGTATCGCCCAGAAAAAAGTATTTGGGACTAATTATTTTCAGTGTGGCCGAATGCATTATCACGATATGGCCAATTATTGTTATTGTTCGCATACGGTTTTTTACGCGTTGTCTAATCATTCGTGACTGATCGTCCTAAATTCTTACTGTGTAATATCCACCGGAGCATTTTTTGCGGTGCAATTTTTTTTTAATTAAAATTTGTGATGTATTTGGCAGAATCGAGTATGATTCTACGAATAAAGTATTTTAAGTGTAATACTACTTTATTATTATTATTATTATTATTATTATTATTTAATTCTGCGTTCTAAATGCTTTTGAAATTATTCTGAAAATACTTTTATTCCATTCAAATTAATGTTTTTTTGTTCGTATTTTGTCATCCTTTATATTATTAACTTTTTAACAGAGGCGTAGTTACGGGGAAGGTTTAGGGGGTTTAAACCCCTAACAGAACCAAAAAATAAATATGTAATTATAAAATAAAAACGGCAAAACATATGTTTTTTATTTTTATGGAAACACTTAATAATTAATATGTGTCCTAAATTTTTATACAGTAATTTTTTTGATCATAAATCACACAAGTGGTAGTTTAAAGAAATCATTATTCATAATTTTCGATACTTTATTCAAAAACGAAGATAATCTAATGAAACATTTTGTAAAACGCAAAATATCCCGTAAACGAGTTTTTCATAAAATCGATTTAATTAATTTCCCTTAACATCAAAACTAATTGGACAAGAAACTTTAAATTTTCACCCATTATCAACAACAATAAACACAGACTATTTGGTTACTACCTATTCTAAAAATGATATTGCTTAAATCTTGAAAATGTCGATAATACCTTATCATAGACAAATTTTGGATAAAATGTAAATATGATACAACTGTTAAACATACATACTCTATGTAAAAAAGACAATTATTTTTGTCTGTAATTAACTGAAGCACCACTCAGATTCGTTTTATTAAAGAAACAATTTATTGTTTCTTTTAAGGTTAACACAACCACTAAGTATTCCGCCCGAGGAGCGAAGAATACTGTTTTTTTAAGTTTTTATACAATAAGGCAGTACTGTATCTTTACTTTAGTATAATTTTTTAATTAAATGACAAATTAATTTAAATACTAGAATTTATTGTAATTTTTTCTTCTCGTGAATTTTCAGGAAATTCAACCGAATTCTATAGATAACTTTAAATATTTTAGCTAGAAATAAACAATGTTGGGATAATTTTGTTTTATAATAAATATGTTAATTTATAAATATAAATATTGAAAAAAATCATAAGTCATGCATTTTTAAAAACCCCTCCCAGAAAAAAATCGTATCTAAATCGTATATATATTTTATATTTTTTTTTCTGTAAGCACTTTTTCGCGTGGAAATACTTGTCAAAATGTTTTGAAACTTTTTGAAATCGGATTTGCTTCTTTGGTTGGTATTTTAGGAATTTCATAATTCGAATTTCTCAATTCCTCAATTTTTCACTGATGATAATGTATTTTATTTTAATTTAATACTGTAGCTGACGCGGCAAACGTTGTTTTGCCCACAAAATATAGTCTTGCTTCCTTGTTTCAAACGAAAAGGCCCGAGCATTTCGTACTCGTGAAACACACTTTTGCCATTAGTGAAAACCTGAATATAATTCCTATTGTTGTTTCTCTAAGTTCTCTACCTAGCTGCTCACCAATGTCGGATCAGTCGTTTCAAAGATTAGCCCGTACAAAGAAATGAACTTAAATTTTTTTTTTTTGTATAGTTATCAACAGGCGTGGATCCAATGGAGAGGATAAGGGGCTTACCCCCTCTCCCTCTCATTTGAGTTTGTTTTATTTTATTAAAATATTTCTATGTACCCTTTGCTAAAATACCTACAAAAATGTTAGTTTTGCGTAAAAGCATAAATCAAAAATCCGTACACGCGGGGATTCTTCTTGTGAAAAAAAAAAAAAAAAGTCCACTGAATTAATAATTATATGCTTAGTAAGGTTTTGATTGAAAAAATATTTATTTTACATAAAATTCGGATGAATTCTAACTGTTGTGAATTATAAGAAAAAAAAAAAAAATGTTGAGAATTATAAATGAGTAAAATTGTATTACATTTTCATCTTATGATATCCAGAACTTAAAATTACATTAAAAATAAACTCACATCAAGTTTCAAATGATTTCCAAAATTCTATATTTACCTCAAAAATTTTGAAATTTTTTCAGTCTGTTTTACGCGACAACCTAACCAAATCGAACTGCTTTTACTCAATGTATCTCAATACACTCTTGGCCCCAAAACAATAGACAATTTCAAAAGAAAGGCTCTTAAAAAAAGTATCCACGATGGAAACTAGATTTTTCCGGAAACCAAGCACTTTTCCGAGTTGAAAATATAATATAAAAATAAATAAACATAATTTTAAAACCACTAGCTTCTTTGCTCTACTCAGAAACCAGAATGTATAAAATATAAATACGATTGTTATTTCTTGTCTAAATAAGAAAAAAAAATATGAGTAGAATAAAAACTTTCAATATAGTTACAATAATTAACTTTTGATTTGATTTTAAAATATATTATGAACTCAGTATTTTTTATGTTCTTAAGATTTTACGTAAATAATAGCTTTTAATAATTTCAGATTTAGTGTGGAGACCGAAGAAGCTATAATGCTATTTTACAATAATTATGTTTATTTCATTTTTATTTCTATTCATAAAAACACTTATTTCGTACAAAAATAGTTGATTTGAATTTAGAATGTATTTCAACATTTTGTATAAAACAATAATTATTGATTATGATTACTGCACATTCTAGATGTAGATGTATACTTCTGAGTTGGTAACACATTTTTTGTTATTATATTTACTATAGTAATATAATTATTTTTCTAAACTTTTTGGAAAATTTAAAACTTTAAAAATGCTTTATTTAAAATTTTTTCCTATGGGTTTTTAGCGTTTCAAAATCCGCAACCCATGAGTCATTTAATTTCGAGAACGCGAAGAAAGTAATTTGCAGCGATAATAATGTTGCAATAAAAAAAAAAAAAGAAAAGTAAACTCGTCTCGGGAAATCTGACAAATTATTTTATCCGAAAACACAGTCGACACCACTCGTTCGCGTATGCGGCTTAATCCTCGGGATAAATATATTTTTTTAAATTTTTTTTGCAGTTTTTCTCTCTAAAACTCGACTTTTGAAAAAAAAAAACGAAACGAAAAACAACAACGACAACAATGACAACAAAAACAAAAACAAAACGTGACCACGAGGACGAGAGGACGGATAGAGAGAGAGAGAGAGAGAGAGAGGAAAATCCATTGAATTTTTTTTATTTTTTTTTTTTATAAAGCTCGTCGGCCGTATACTATTATATTGTCGTAAAATGCCAAACGGAAGGATTTAAGTGGCTTTCAAAACGGTAAACCGTATATCTGTGATTTATAGCGCAGCAATAGTTGTCTGAAAAGGCAACGACGAATCGGTCGTCGGCTCGGGGGGGGGGGTAGGGGGCGGTAGGGCTCGGTAGTGATGGAGTGGGCGGGAGGGGGGACGAGTGGGGGAAAAAAAAAACAAAACCAAAATCTCTCCCATCGTCTATAATATATTATATGCGTTTGGACCGATATCAAAATTTGTTATGTGTTTGGACGCGGCCCAATATCCCGAGACACACACACACACACACACACACACACACACACACACACCGACGGATTCGAAGATAATATTTTCCGGATGAATCGCGCGGCCGGTTTGGCGATCGCGCCACGTTATTATTATTATTATTATATATACCTACGTATCATATAATATATTACACACGTTTGGAAGAAAAACACGGAATGACGGAGCACATCAATTCGCACGGGGGGTGGGGGGTGGTCGGTGAAGGGGATGGTATTATTATTATTACACGTGTTGTAATACGGATCATTATGAGTGTATTGCGACCACCGCGACGAGTAATATAGGGGCGAGATACTTTTCGACCAAAAACGTACCCTTCCCTTTTCGGCCGATTCACTTTTCGACCAAAAACTATTATTAAATAATAATTATAAGTTTTTATGTAGAAAGAATAATTTTTGTTAGTTATTATCAAATTTAGTAGTAAGTTACAAATAAATAATGATAATAATTTCATATAAGACTTTATGTTATATAAATCATAAAAAAATATTAAACCATAATACCATATATAAGTCGTATAAAATATATAAATAAATACCTAATAATATTTATAAAAATAATTTTTAATGTCAATAAAATATAGAAAAGTATGATAATAATTACAATTTTATTCCTGTCAATTGAGGCGTTGACATGGAAAAGGTACTAAGTCATAAAAACCAAATTTTACAGGAGAAGGAAAAAACTGTTTTTAACACATTGTAAACTTTCTTTAATTCGAAAAAAACATTTTTCAACACAATTTTCTTACTTATAATTATTGAACTTAA
>JAIPRM010009395.1:0-14833 GCA_025469315.1 Stegophylla sp. TES_Ste_2020 | reverse complement strand
TTCCTTCGTTCAGAATCGTTTTACTGAAGAAATGATTTATCGTTTCTTTAAAATATAATACGCCTGTCAAGAGAATACCACCTGTCGTGCGAAGTACACCCATCGTGCGAAGTATGTCCGCTTTTTTCAAATTGCAATTAATTCGTGGAATATACAAAAGTCGAGAGAGATAATAATTTTCCGTCGTAGGTAATTGTAATTCCGAGTGAAATTAATATATATATATATATATAAGTAATAATTAGATTTTTTTTTTTTTTTTTTGATTTTATACGCGCGAATTAATTTAATTAAAAAACGTAACTTTCCGAGAAGGGGAAAAAAAGATGCCAATATAATATTATAAGGGAATAACGACGTAAATATATAATAAAACGATTATTATTTTCGAATGACGTGTATAATAAAAATCGTGTGTCGGCCGTTTGTTGTCGCGCGCGGCATTCATTCGTATTTGCCGACCGCACCCGGAAAGACATTAGAACCGCGGGAAAAGGCCTATCGTTTTATTCGCCCCCGCCCCGTAAATATTCGTTTGTGTTTTTTTTTTTTTTTATTATTATTATTCTCGAGAACGAGACGAATACGTAATAATGACCCGGCGAAAACGTTCCGATTTGATTGCAGAATGTCAATGTTCTTCTTTCGTTTGCACAACCTTCGTCGTGAGGAGGAAATAAAAAAACGCCGGAAACGAGGCATGAGGCACCGGCATCAACTGACACTGGCGCCCAGCCGGCTGTTCGAGAAACCGCCTCTGACGCCGTCCGATAGCCTGGACGCGGTCGCCTTGCAAATACCCAGGTACGAACATCATATTAATAATACCCATAGTATTTACATAATATATATATATTAATTAGAAATAAATTGTTATACGCAACCATTCGTCTCTCGCTGCCTGCCACCTGCGGCTCGTCTAGGAATGGTGGTGGAAAGTTATGTTACTGACGTGTTTACTCTCCACGGGCTCCGCCGAAACTCAATATAGTTGTAAGAGAACCGTTCGTTTTGCGTTTATTTCAAAATATCCCTTTCAACCCCTTTAGTAACACTAGGCTGACCATATATATATATATAAGAAGGTAAAATACAGGACAAAAATATTTTTTCAAATAAATAAGTATATATATATATATATTATGTTTTTGAATCGTGAAAAAGTATAATTTTTAAACTACATAATTATTATTATAGATTAAATTTAAACGCATAAAAATATTATTTTTAAAAGCATAAAATAACATAATTAAACTAAACTGATACTTTTTTAAATTTCTTCAAATCCTTTATTCGTGTATATTGTATACTTTACTTTCTAAGAAAAACTTGAAAATTCACTTTACGTTTATAATTTATTTAATGGTATCCACAAGACTTCTAGATTCTTACATTATTTTTATTCGACAATTTCATTTCAAAAATTTCAAAAATTTTAAATCAAAAATAAGTCAAAAAACGGAATTAATATGGGACGTACTTGAAATGACGAGACAAAAAACGTCCTGAGAGAAGTTTATCAGGACAACAGGACACAGAGCCGAAATAAAGGACAATCCTGTATAAAACAGGACGTATGGTCACCCTACTTTACACCCCCGTACCCTCTCCATCTGACACGTTTATTTAAAACATGAAATGTTTCGGGATAGTAAATAATTTATTTATTTATTATTAATAACGCCCCGAAGAGCAAACAGTACCGAACATATTATGTAAATTTGATATAACATTAAATACATATTATAAAATAATTAAAAAATAGTAAATATAGTAAATTAACAATATTACAAATAATCTAATAGAAAATAATTCTGAAATACTATAGTAACAGGAAAATTTCGTGTTTACATTTTATTGTGGTATACAATGATGATAAACTGTCAAAGTTAAAATCATAGTCTTTTAAATTATTACAGGAAGATTAAAATTTCTATTAATCGGAGCATTAATACTATAATTCTGTTAATTTAATTATATTACGTGTTACGCGTAGAAAATAATTTACAAAGAAATAATTATTCGTTTTCAAATGTAGATTTTTTAATTATTGTCTGTGACTCTACGATCGTTTTGAAAACCCTTAGCACAAGCGATAGATTTAAGGGGAGAGTTATCACCACACTCCTTCCTTCTCTAATTTATATTGTAATAAATTATGAATATAATTTTTCAGTAATCTAGAAAATATATCCGTTGCTGTAATTGCATAATTTAAACTCTTTACTAAAATATTATTCAAGTACACGAAATAAATGTTCTTTATATAATGTGTGTAACGAGTAAACAATTGAGTTTAAAGTGACGTCAGTGAGAATCGGTTAAAAAGGACTATTTGAAAAATTGCACAGTAGATACTGCCATATGGAATAAATTTGAAATCGAATGCATTTTGATTTCCCCCTTCTCCTTAGTAATTCTCGGTTTCACCACTACTATCCAAAATACAAAAAATCGTATTTTGAAAAACAGTTAATACAAACTGCTGCAGGTACTGTCTTTAAGCAACACGAGATCTACTTTAATATTTTATGCAATTAGAATATAAATAATATATTTACAATCCATTATAACCCTCATAAACTATTCACAGAATAAATTAAATACTTTAATCTAATTAAGCCAAACGTACTTCACACCATCGGAATTCACATCACCTCTCACGTAGGATACACTTAGAGGGCGTGTTAAATTTTAAAGAACCAATCAATCATCAAATCTAGTTTAGCTTTCACTAAATTTTTCGATACTTTTTCCTTACACTTAGTAAAACTATTGCATTTTTTTTTATGATATTATATTTGTAAAGTATCGTCTTGAGCCGACTTACTGATATACTCTATATAGAGTTGCTGGACTTTTTTCTAATACCAGAAAAACGAATTGAAATAAGTGTCATAACAATAGGCAATTTTAATTTTGACACGAAAAGATTATTTATTAGTACGAAGTGGACTACAGGGGGGGGAGTTCATGCGAATTCCTCGTGTTCTACTAGATGTGCCACTGATTTATTCAAATTACACGTATCTAACGCACTGCAGCGTAGTAAATCCGCTAGGAATTCCATGGAATAGGGTGGACAGTGGACAAGTTTTATGTACAGGCATTGTGCACGGCAAATGTAAAGGAAAAGGAATCGTAACTGCTCGACCGAAATTGAATATTAAACAGACATTTGTTATTATTACATTTCATGAGGCGCGTAAACTACTAAGGAAAATAAAAAAAAAAAAAAAAACGAGAATGTGAAAACCGGGAAAAATAACGGAAAATACATATTTTTTACGAGAACATATTTAATCGGAAAAAAAATTACACTGAGAAATTAGAAAAAAAAAAAAAAAAAAAAAAAACAGAAATTTAAGTACAGGAAAAAATATTACTTGCGTGTGGATATTGATGACTTTGCTTTTTTTTTTTTGGGAAAAAAAATCGTTTTGGCTGGCGATGCTTTCCTGATTAAAAAAGTGTTTCATTAACATTGCAAATATAAATAACTAATTATTTATGTTTCACCATTGTTTGGCCTTTGAAACTTTTAACATAATCTTAAAATATTTTTTACCGTAAGAGAAAAACAATGCGTTTTTATTACTCATTCGAAATATTTACATAGAATATTTATAAAAGAAAATACAACAGCTGTATAGTACAAAAAAGTTTTTAAAGTTTCATAAAATGTATGTTAAAGGTCAATAATAATCTAAAAATAAATAAACTATTTGAGATATTTTAATCTGTTAGGGTTTAAAAAACAAAAAAACAGTCATTCAAGGGAAATTTTTTTATGTTTTTTGGTTTTATTGTTTTTCCAAATAGTTTTTTGTGTGTTTTTTTGCCATAACTGCATTCCCTCCTCCCACCTGTCCGTTTCTATTGGAATTTTAAGGTTTAGAAATCCGACCTCAGACATTAAATCGGGAAATAAAATGCTGGAAAACGTTACACAGGAAATGAAAAAAATAGAAACAAATCTTGAGTTCATTTTATAGGGTGAGAGAAGGGAGGGGGGGGGGGCGATTAGCAATATAAATCTAGACTAAGGCCTTGGTGACCGGAACTTATAAAGTCGTATGTATTAAAAAAAAAAAAAGGGCCAGTCCTACTCACTACCTAATTAAGTTTTATCAATAACAAAAATACAATTTTTTAGTAAGTTCTTAGAAAAAAAAATAAAATAATTTTCCGGTAATAAACTCCCGCGCGAATAATGTTCCTTGTTCTTGTTTTCGCGTGAAAATTTTCTGTGAAACGAATTTCTCAATGAAAATGTTCCTGTGATATAATTCCCCGAACATTAATTTCCTAAATAATGTTTCCTGGTTCTCGATTCCCCGAATTTCAATTTTCCGCGTATTATTTTTCCCGAAAACGTTTTTCCCGGTTATTACGTTGATCCGCGTTTTATCATTCCTCATTGAAAACCTTTACTTTATTTATCGTTTCCGCGAATCGCTTTCCGGCGTGTTACTTTTTTATTCGCCATGTTTACAGCTCTTCGAACGATATTGTTTCGAACGTAAATTATTATGTTGTCACGCCTCAGTAATGACAGTTTTATCACCCAACAGTTGTTACTGTTGTTGATTTTAATTTAAACGTCGTCGACCGTCTCCAATATTCACGACGGACACGATACAGTTAAAAATTCGTAGGCATATATTTTTGTACACGAATGTCAATTTTTTTTGAAAATGTCGTGTTTGAAAATAAAATATTTTGAAATTTGTAATACAATGAAGTTCCGGCATTACGTTATCAGAAGTTATTTTCAAAAAGTCCTCAAGGTCTGAGTGAATTTAAAATAATAGTTTTCATACCAACTGGCAGGGAGGCGGATTTAGCAATTTGCCGCCCCTATGCAGAATAAAAACCCCTATATTAAATATATATATATACAACAAAATGAATTTACATAAAAATATTGAGCCATGAGATGAGCTATTTTAATATAACTTAGCAAAAAACAAACGAAAACAAAATCCAATTACACAAATCAAATAATTAATACTGTAAAAATATTCAAATTAATTCGAAAAACATTTTCTCGTCTGTATGTTGATAATGATCAAAAATTTTAAGTTTCTACGCCTGTTTTGGAGTTATGGCTAAATAACTCTATGTCGATATCATGAAAATTTCGTTTTTATACATTTTGCAGTTGTTTCTCAATTTTTCAATTGTTTTCATTGTTTTCGGAAAAAATATTGAGAATTTTCAAAAATTACCCCTTAAAGTATCATCGAAATTAAATTTTTTATGCATATAAAGTTGCTAAAATAAACTTTAAGTGACTACTAACATTTCTATTCGAATAAGAGTTTTCGTAAAATATAAATTAAGATAATATAATCAAAAGCACTAAATTTCCCTGTGTACTCGGAATATGAAATTAAGTATTTTATCACATCAAGGCAAGAAAAATATTCAATATAATTTTGCCGTCTCTCCAAAATTTGCTGCCCCATGCGGCTGCAACGGTCCTTGAGACTTAAATCTGCTTCTGCCTATTGTATTGGAATATATTTCAATCTATTAATTATTTTGCAAACGTATTTCGGCTACAATTTTTTTAATAATAATTTGATTGCATTTCTTTCGACGTTGATTAAAAATAAGTATTATTCGGTCGATATTGTGGTGTTTGTAACTACTACGATAAAAAGTAAAAGTATTTGAACAAAGAAAAAAAAAAACCGTCGTCGAGTAATATTCTTATCCAGATATCGTTTGATTTCTATGCCTTTAATTTCCGTTAAATCGTGTTCGTAGGAAATGGAAAACGAAACTAAATATTTATTTTTTATATTTTTTGTCGAAAAGGGAGAAAAAAAAAAACGGTGACAGTTTATTCAATGTAACTTACAGTTTTTTCAGTACATATAGTTTATTTGGAAATAGCCGGCTTACATTTTTTTTTTTCCACGCATGAAATCCTTTGAATTCTCAAACCGTTTTATAAAACTAATTACAAATTACCAGTTTGAACAGTGTCCGTTTTCTATGTAAAAGCTTCGCGATTCAAACGTTCCAAACAGTTGCGTTATCGATTAAAAGTTCAACACAAATAATCCATTAGACACTAACACGTGCAGCGATTCTTTTGATTTTACCGATTGTTTGCAAGAAAATTTGAACACTCTCTCCCAAAGAACTGAGAAATCAAATTGAATATATATATATATATATATTATAATAACCGTCATTGTCTCTTGTGTGTTTTCAAAAAATTGTTTCCAAAATTGAAAATACACTGTATCTGTTTTTTCCATTCGTTTAATCTTAATGTCTTTGCAATTTTGATATTGTCATCGGTTATTTAAAAACCTAGTTTCGTTTAAAATTTAATTTCCTGTAAAATCTCATAAATTTCATGTTATACAATATGATATTGATTAATGTGTATGTATACAATTGTAGCATAATACGTATGTCATAGCGAATTGTTAACACGTTTGAGTATTTGTATCGCCAAAATTCGTGAACAAAGTAATGGAAATAGCAAAAATATTGAAATATAATCTATGAATTGCCATTTTGTGATTTTCAAAAATCTATAATTATCAATATTTGTAACGAACAATTATTCGATTCTCGATACACAGAGTAAAATACAAAAAACAAGACAGTTTTCAAACTGTTTTTCAATAATTAATATCCTAAAATACAAAAAAAAAAAAATCATTGGCCAGCAATTAATTCTGTGGCCTTTTTCATTTACTAGAAAATAAGTATTGTATTTATTTTGTAGGTCTATGCGACAAATTCCATAAATACCATTTTACATCGCTTATTACTCATTGCTTGTACTTTAATCTACAGGTATTACATCGTATAAAAAACACGCGGTAAATTCGTTTTTGAATCGTCATAAAATTATTTATAGTTTTTGAAAATTGTGTACGAAAAAAAAAAAAAAAAAAATGTTCGCGATGAATTCGATTTAATTATATTGCATTACGGATTAACCAGGGCCGTGTATGAGACTGACGTTTTAATCGATAATACTCCTGAACATACGTGTGCTAGAAATAATATTAATCTACTCGTTAAATTATTGAAAAAAAAAAAAAAAAAACAAACTACAATCTGAATTAGCCTCGTTATATTGGCAGTATTGGTGCTCTAAACGGAACTTTATGCGCGCGCAGCTGCAGTAACTGTATATTTACACGAAAAATAATTATAATTTTACAAAGCGTTTTCGACACAATTATTAAAGTGCAATTTATTAATTTCCATATACCCTGTGAATTGTTTACAAAATAACATTGTATCGAACAATAATTAAATAGATGTTTTACAGCTCTAAAAGGGCACGTCGAACACGTCAGAACATCCAATACCGACGCGGTAAATAATATCCACCACAAACATTTTACGCGCGTGTGTGTATAAAACGAACCAGTGGTTTATTGGACGAATAAAATTAACTACGTACAAAGGGCTAACCCAGTGGTTCTCAACTTTTTTTGGTTCACGGTACACTGTTATAAGCTACACATTTTGGTAACCATATGAGTCATCGCTAAAGACATCCGTCCGAGTTAAAACTGTACACTGTGGAGTTTGCCTACCTACACGTATATTGTCTAATCTGCACACAATTGGTTGACATTTAATAGTCGTAATGATTTTATCGATTGGTGTTATAATTTGAATAATTAATAGTCTACTAGGACGTTGGTATAAGAAAAGAGAAGGGAATTCGGTTGTGTAAATTTCACTTTTTAACTACGTAAAATGAACCAAAAACACAAGCATAGTTACATTATAACAGATATTATTAAACGAATAAACGTTGAACTCGCCAACATGCGCACACGCATTTGACCAAAATGTAATAACTATACTATAAATGACAAATATCAGACATTTCTCGCGGCACACCTAGTCGATTTCACGGCACACCGGTCGAGAACCACTGGACTAACCGATATTTTGGTGTATAAAAAGACTGTTATATTTTATTTTATTAGCGTTCTGCGTTCTCCTGTATTCGTTGTGTGAAAAACTTTCGAATAAATCACGTTAATCGTCGTCCACTTATAATTGGAATTAAAATATAGTTAATAAAACACATTATTTTTACCGTTTATGGCCCGTCTGTGCGCCTCATAAAACCACTCGACCAAAAATAGTCTGTTAAAAATACTCGAAAACATTTCGTCTTCTATTGTTCAAATTCTTTGTGTTCTAAATTCAATTGCGACCGTCCATAGGAGTCGAATGAAACATAACAATTGATAATTATTTGTGTTTCGTTCGTATTAAATTAGAGCGTTCGGTTTTTCAACACTTACTTATTACCTTGTACATTTAATTCACAATATATATTACACTTGCATAATATATGCTCTTATAATGTTGTCAGGGCCGTGGAGAGAAATCAAGGGCCTCAGGGACAAACTAATCCGGGCTCCTTCCCAACATCAAATATTAAACTTACTACTACTACTACTTACACCCAGCGTTGTCGTTTAAAATGTTTATAACGAAAAAGTTGATGTAAGGTATATATATATGTATAATAAAGTAGGTTCAAAGAAAAACTCATATGACATGGAACAAAGTGAAAAAATCAAAATATTAAATAACTATAACTTTTTACTCTTCGAAAACAAATCGTTCAACAACAGATTGATTTTATGAAGTTTGTTTACAAAATTAATAGCTATCTGTGTCCGGTATTTAATTTTCAATATTATATGTGTTAATTTTTTAAAGTAAAATTAAAGCATTTTTCAATTAAACCAATGATTAGGTAAAAATATAGGGCTTGGTTTTTTTTTTCGGAAATTGCCTGGGCCCCGGCTGCCCCACTCTCTTTTCGGGCCTGAATGTCGACTTCATTATTATAACTAATCAAACTATTCGATACTATATTCCATTACTTTATACGAGTTCAAAAATGTTTTTCATACGCTCATGTTGGAGTGTGGAAGTAGAGATTCATTGAAACGGAGACAACCGTAAATAATAATTAAACATTATTTTTAAAACTAGGAGTTGAGTGGGGCTGGTAAAAATATTTAAAAACGGTACATTTATTATAAGATGACAATTAAATATTGTTAAAATAACCGAAAACGGATCTCGACCACAACATAAAATGTTAATGATTTGACGAATAAATTAAAACGATATAAAGTTTTAAACTGGCTAAACGTTTTTCGTTGATTTGAAAACTGACATTGGAAAACACACAAATTCACGCGCGTCAGTACTGTACTACTACGCGTTATAGACCGATTTATTTTAAAACGACAAATTTAAATAATTAATCGCGTTATGCATATTCATAACTACGACGATGGCAAATAAATAAACAATTGTGTATTGTTTAGACGTCAATCGCATAAATATTAATGAGTTTACTCGTGGAGAAGTTCGAAATCGAATGAAATGAAAATGGCCGAATTATAAATAATTACATAAAAAAAAGCCGGACATATTTCGCACGACGGGTGGTATTCTCTTGACGGGCGTATTAAAATTTAAGAAACGATAAATCATTTCTTCAGTAAAACGATTCCGAACGAAGGAAGTTAATAATATATGGAAAAAAAAATGTCCAAAAGTTTTTTTCACATTTTCAAAATTTTCTTGCGCCAAAATCTTTTTCATAGGATTTTCTATCTATGTTTAAATTTTCATAAAATTCTGATCAGAAAATGATGGTTTTCGAGTCGTTTTTGTCAAATTTTGGGTAGTTTTTTCCAAAAAAAAACATTGAAAAATTGAGAAATTCAAAAAATGACCTCTCTAGAGTACAATCTAGAGGCGAATCGGGTTTCAAAAAGTTATTGATCGAAACTTTTGGACAAGCGTTTCTATACGAAAAGTTGTACACAGCGAAAAAAATAAATAATATTAAAAAAAAAAATAAAAAATAAACATCATTGTAAAAACACTAGCTTCTTCACTTCATTCAGAATCTAAAATACATATATTATCCATGTAGTAAAATAAGTTATTTAGATCAAGCGGTCCTTAAACTAGAAATATTATATTCGTTCGGTTATTTTTCAAAATTTAACGGTTTTATAATGGCCACCGATACGAATATATTTTATTAATTAATGATCTCGTTTTAACTGCAGCGGATGATCATCGGCTAAGAAACGTATTCCATTAAATGGATGTAAAACTTTTGAAAACGGTAAATTTTATCGGTCTCTCGTGCGCGTAAAACGTGGCGTAAATGTTACGTACGTTTAACGCGACTATAACCTATATAGATAATATATTATTATTATTATATCCTCCTCGAACGGGGACGGGTCCATCCGCGTAAAATTAATCCATCTCCTCGGATCACAGACACATATTTTAACGACCAACAATCATAATGACGTGTTCCCCCGTACCTTTAATGTTTTTCCCATGACGTACCGAATATTTTATCAATATTTAAAGGCATTAAAAAGTTACGGCACTTAAATGTTTAATAATGCATTTATATCGGCCGCTATTAATACCCCACCCCACCCCCCCTCAACTGTCAGGTTATAATCCGTTACGCAAAACATGACCTCGTTTTCGAAAGTCAGCTTAGTTTTTTTTTTTTTTGCCAAAAATTTTATCGTTTTCGTCCTCATACTCTAGGGTGACCATATTTAAGAAAATAAAATACAGGACAAAATTTTAAATAAATAAGTATTTATTACACATACACACATATATATATATATATATATATATATCATATTTATGTTTTTGAATCGTGACAAAAGTATAATTTTTAAACTACCTATTATAGATTAAATTTAAACACATAAAAACATTATTTCGAAAAACATAATGAAACTAAATTGATACTTTTTAAAATTTCTCCAAATCCTTTATTCATGCATATCGTATACTTTACTTTCTAAAAAAAACTTGTTAATTCGTTTTACGATTATAGTATTAATCTAATGGTATCCAAAAGATTTCTAGATTCTTACATTGTTTTATTCAATAATTTCATTTCAAAAATTTTAAATCAACAGTAAGTCAAAAAACGGAATTAATATGGGACAGACTTGAAATTACGGGACAAAAAGCGTCCTGAGAGAAGTTTGTCGGGACAACAGGACACAGAGCCGAAATAAAGGACAATCCTGTATAAAACAGGACGTATGGTCGCCCTATAGTATACTCCTCATAGTTGTGGGTAAATTTTTAAAAATTTTGACAACTACAGAGATCATTAACGGCGTGACAGATTATTATTATCCGTAATAATTAGGGCCCGGATTCCAATGCAAAATGCATATTTATTTTGGTGGTGTTAGGCAATGCTTTCCAAATTTGTTTCGTGTAACAGAGAACTTAATAGTGGAACTTTTATTTTGCATTTTTCGGTCATTTTAATCATTTAAAGGCATATTTCAAAAATATACTTACAATTTTTATAATGAATAGTATCCGTACACAATGCGAATCAAAGATTTAAATTTAACTATGTAATTCAAAATATTATACAATGTTTTTTGGGTTTTTCCTAAGAAAAATATCTAGAAATCTTTTTATAATTGCGCGATAATGTCTATAGTTTATCTTTACTTATGGATGCCTAATACTTGGCAGATGACAAATATAAAAAAAAACAAATTAAAATATAAAAACACAAAGAGCAGTAGTTTTTAAGAGTATTTTCATGGTAAAATACATTTTTTTAAGGGCATTTTTACGGTTAATTGCATTTTTTAAGGGCATTCATCGATGGTCTTTAGTGCATTTAAATCCGGGCCCTAGTAATAATATATTAAAACTACCAACCACATCGAACATTCGACTTGTATCACGTTTTCTTCTTGCGAACATAATAATATACAAAATAATATTATTATTTCTATAGCAACTCACGAGTTTGTAACAAAAAAATAAAAATAAAAAATAGGAAACTATCGCTACGATGAGCACACACATCATGGTCTCATTAATTCCACACCCGAGCATTTCGCGATATAATAATATTATAATTTTTAAGGGAATCTTTCCTTTTTTTCCCCTTTAACTTGCTTTGGGTTTTTTTTATTATTTTTTTTTTTTTTTATGACCTGGCGGTAATTACTATTATCTCAAACGTCTGCACATAAGTGCAGCACTTTACTTTATTCCACCATTCTCAGTTTCCATTTCTTTAGGGTGTAGAACACACAACGAAAGTAAAATTTAAGAAATAGAAAAGAATAGGGGAAAATGTTTGCAACATGAACGTTTTATTATATATATATATATATGTATATACATGGTAATCTAAGCTTGTTACAGTGTTATTATGTAATATGTGTGTAATAGCAATTTAACATTTAAAACTCAGTTTTACGATCGCAATAGGTAATAAAACGTTGAATACATTGAATTTTAACAGATTCGTACGAGTGTATCCTTAACTAGCCGGAATCGAGTTTAAAAACGATGAATTTGATGCAACTCGTAAAATCGTAACGTTGTAATAATAATATTATTCACTTGTTGTAAAGGATTATAATTTTACACTGAATTGGTCATTTAAATTGGGACAGCGATTCTTTCGACGCGTGTAGAAAATAAAGGTTAGAAGCTTCGTAACTACACTATAAAGACAAATTCTCTGTCAATAATAATTAATTGTTTGTTATCGCCTTCTGACTACATAATAATTATTGATAAGCAATAAAATAATATGCAGGTGTTCTACAACATACGCGCCGCCTGCCTACCCAGCAACACTCGTAAGACACGCTACTGGTTATATTTTCAAAATTTAAACACACTCTACGCATATTTGATAATCTAAATTTAATATAAATAATAACTATTACCAGATACGCACACTTATTATTACCGGTGACATGTATTGAGTAGTAGGACAATCGTTTCGAGCGGCAATTTTGGTGGTGACATATTTTTTTTTACATTGACAATTTTCCAAATAATAATGATTAGGACAGAGGACTTGTAGCATTTGCATATTTGTTTCGCTCAGTTACAAAAATAGCAGAGTACGAAATAAATTGAAGTTTGACTTTGCATATAAATGAATATTTTGAGTATTTTTGGTTTTTAGGGCATAGTTTATATTTTTATACTCTATTTTAAACTTTTTGAGACATATTTAACTTATTAAAATTTTATCGCCATCGACGTTTTTAATTCAAACAATTCAGTCAACATTTTTAGATAAAAATTTATTTACTTTTAATATTTGTCGCATAATTGTGTTTTTGACTGTCCGTGGACACATGCATTTCCTAGAAACGCTTGTGGACTGCGAATAAAGCAATAATAATAAATTTGCTGTAATTAATTTTATTAATAGATACATAATCATATATGACAATGATCTAAATTATGTATTTAAATTGAGTAATTGTTTTGACTCATTTTAAAGCCTATTTATTTCATTAATAATTTTCAATTAAATCGCAAAAAAATAATCAAAAATGTTAATGCATATTTTAAGTGCATAAGCGCGCTTGCATATTTAACGTTTTTTCAGAGCTACGAGTCCTCTGCCCTAAATAATTAATGATTATTAGTTAAAAAAATTATTTTTATCTCTAATTTTATACCACTAAATAGGAATATTCTATTACGATACACACGAGAACATCGATCAATTGGGAAATATTTCAGAAATGTCTTTTGTAGTCACATGTGTGCAATTATGTTATCAGAGTAAAGAGAACAATGTTAATAATTATAATTATTTGGAAATCAATATAAATATTGTATTTGTTTCGATGTCATTCTGTATCGAATTCTGTTCTTCAGACCGGTCGTTTGTGCATTAAAACGTATCAAACATTACTAGTGATCGAGAATCAGACATAACACAATTTTTTAGATTATATAAAGACATAATCAATGAGTTTTTTGTTCCTGTAAATCTCACAAAAAACTAATGAAATTTTTTTGCTTTACAATTTTTAGATAATAGATAAATACGTATACGTATATTAACCAACTTTATATTTGTAACAGATTGGCTAAAAAAAAAATATATATATAAATATTTACCGCGTTTTCTCTTTAATTTAATTATTATATATGTATATAAAAAATTATATAATTAATTTAAGGGGAACGAGGGAGCGGAAAACCATCAACATCTGGATGCCTAATTTTTCAATACGTCTTTGATTATCGTATTAAACAAAATATGCACTTAACACTTTCAATCGAATTTTCAATATCTGTACCACGTTTATGAAATCAACTATTTATTTACCCGTTACGTAATACAATATGACGTGTCCATCCCGCAGTAATATTCAAACAATATTTCACTATTATTAGAACAATAATAGAGCTGATAAATGATGATTCGAACTGTTATACACGAATATAATCCAATTATTATATTCGTGAACTTCAATATTCCATACTACATCGTTGATAGAATAATAACTAAATAAACGTTAAGTTCAAATTACGGATTTAAATTGTATACCAACAAATAAGAAGGGTAAAAAAGATGGAAAAGATATCGAGTAGATGGACCAAGAATGAATTTGGATTCGACTTAATTCACTTGGCGCACCATTATGAGTATTTCGTTTCGTATTTTTATAAAATACATAAAAAAAAAAGCCGGACATACTTCGCACGATGGGTGTACTTCGCACGACGGGTGGTATTCTCTTGACGGGTGTATTAAATTTTAAAGAAACGATAAGTCATTTCTTCAGTAAACAAATTCTGAACAAAGGAAATTAATAATATAAGAAGAAAAAAATTTTTCGAAAAATGTCCAAAAATTTTTTTCACATTTTCAAAATTTTCTTGCGCCAAAATCTTTTTTATAGGATTTTCTATCTATGTTTAAATTTTCATAAAATTCGGATCAAAAAATGAT
>JAIPRM010009393.1:0-14836 GCA_025469315.1 Stegophylla sp. TES_Ste_2020 | reverse complement strand
TATATCTATTTTTAAGTGTTAATATAGTTCGGATCTAAAAATGACGGTTTCCGAGTCGTTTTTGTCAAATTTTGGGTATTTTTTTCCAAAAAAAAAAAAAAAAAATCGAAGAATTGAGAAATTCAAAAAATTATCTCTCTAAAGTACAATCTAGAAGCAAATTCGGTTTCAAAAATTTACTGATCGAAACTTTCGGACAAGTATTTCTATACGAAAAGTTGTACACAGAAAAATAAAATAAAAAAAATTAAACATCATTGTAAAAACACTAGCTTTTTCACTTCGTTCAGAATCTAAAATGACAGCATTTAGAAGCATTTAGTCAACAAACGCGAAAATAGCTCATCCAGTTCGTTCGAACGACCCGCTTGTTACTTTTTACTAAATCACTTTCAGTCCCTTTTCTAAATCAGGCTCAGCCGTGCTCATTATACGACCAACAGGTATCTCTATTGATAAATGCAAACCACCTACTTACCTATTCACATTTTCACGTGGCATTTGATCGTATAGAAATTCGTATTTTGACGCGTTGAAAGCACTGGTGAGAATCTGTTGTCTCGTGTGCTCAAACGTCACCTTTTCTCCCTTTCTCCGGATCCACCACTCCACGGGCGGTTGATTTCTGCCGAGAGTTTCAGGCAGATTACGAGAGTTTCGCATGCCGTGTTGATATATTTAGGATTATTATTTTTCGCTCTCTTTCCCTCGCGGCGGTATTTTCGTTTATTTAATTTTACGCCTTCACACCGCGGAATTGGCTGTCAATATAATAATGATTTGTCCCTCCCTCCCTCTCTCTCACTCACTGTCTTTGGTGCGCATCCTTCACGCGTTTACGTCGTCTTTGCAGAATTTTTATTTAACTTCCCGTCTCCTTCGTCTCTTTTTATTTCTCCCCGAAATATCATACGTGAGCGCAGTTTTACATTTCAATTCGACACAAATCGAATTCATTCCATACCCGACACTACTGGTTGTATGTTTTAAATAAATTGTAATATTTAAATAATATAAACAGGTTTTATAATACTGTTAAATCGTGCAATTATTTCCGATTTTCACGAGCATAAGCGTAATTAATATGTGTATTGAAAAAATACACAATACAAATTAAACGTTACGACCGATGTATTTTTTTAAATTCTAATTATGAATAACTAAAAACAATAGTTGGTCAAATACATGCAAAAAGGTTCTGTATCATTTTAATTGCTTTTGAGAAAATTCAAAAATAAAACATCAAATGATGATGAAACTGATAGATTTTAATGATTTTTTTTTTTTTATGTGTGTTCGCCTTGAATGCCTGTATCAAAAATATAAATGCGTTTTGTTGTATTCTCTACAGTAAAAATGATAATAAATTAACAACCCTGTGTATTGATGCACTTTTTTGCATAAATTAATAAAAGTAGAATAAAAACACATAAAATTCATGTCAAATTATTATAATTCCTTTTAAAAACATACTTAATGACGAAATTCAAAGTATTTAGACTTCAACAGTAATCAATATTATCAAAAGTAAAGTTCAGATTTTGTTTCAAAATATATTTGTAAATAATAATGGTGAGGGACGGTGAAGATATTTTCTCTTGTACCTTTCAACACGAACTTCATGCAAGAGAAGTTGAGCATGCAAATCCAAATTATATTAATTGATAAGAGAAACCGTTTATAATCGATAATAAACGTCATGCGATATTATAACAACCGGAATGAAGGGCATTTTTCCAGAAAAGAACTTTAGTTTAGGAATAACAAGGCTCCTTTTCATATGCAATAGAAATTAGACACAGACATTTTCTAGCCCATAGATTGTCTGCATACGGTTAAATATTATATGAAATCTTGAAACTACCAACATGAACTGAAATTCATGGTTTACTGCCTCCCATAAAAAAAAAAAATTGGCTCTAAGGATCCTAATTAATTGTATGTGCTTGATCAGTTGAATTGAAAATAGCATTCCACTTTTCTTTCATGCAATCAAAATATGATGTACAGTTTTAATTTTCCAAAAATGTCATTTATCTATGAAAATATTTATTCAAACATTTTATGGTCTCAGGGAAAGAAAGCTTTTTTCTTTCTTGGAACCTCTCCGGAACTTTGATTTCTTACTATAATATGACGCGAGTAAAAAGAGCGATCGTGAGAGAATCTCTCGCCACCGTTTCGAATGAGTGCAAAGAAAAAAAAACTAGACGGCGCGGGTTAACGACAAATAACGTCAAAATCGCGGATTGATCGCAAATTCCATTTGTAAACAATAGCTCCAATATTGCTGTATAATAATACCTACGACAACGGATGAAAAAAATTCGGTTGGTCATCCGCAGCGTACGGTTGACGACGGGACTGTGGTTTAGGGTCGACGAAGATATATTTAATAATAGTAACAATATTATATATTGTTATGTTTGTGCCATCGATCGAGCGCGTGAGAGGGGCGGTCCGCGGAGTTTACTCCTAATTTGTCGTCCAACCGACTAGGTCTGATCTATTAATATACAGCTACGGTAAAATGGGGGGGAAACAAAAACGATAATCCTCTCCCACCGGGTGGACCTTGGTTTTTTTTTTTGTGCTTTTGTTTTCTCTCACACTCTCCGGTTCGGAACGGCTGTTTTGCACCCCCCCCCCTTGTCTAGTACTATATACGAATAATAATATAAACCGCCGGCCGACCGTCGGATTATACTCGCGGATACAATAATACGTCAGGTGGAGGAGAACTGTCGGGAAAACACGTCGTCGGTCACGGAGTGGCGTATCCGCCCACCCGAGTCAGAACTGTCACCGCGGGCACGAGGTCAACAGTGTACATTAAACCGCCGTGGGGTGAGACTTCCTCACGTAACGAACTTCCGTTTAACGAACGATTTTCGACGAAGCCATAGTCTTCGTCGTGGTGCAAATCACAACAGTGAAATACGTATCCACAGCATTAGATCCAGGAGGGGGTTGATGCAAAGTCAAAAATCGGGCCAAAAATTTAAAAATTCCTTTTAAATTAATTTAAAGTTAATTTTGAATATAAGGTACAGACATTTTACCTGTCAGACATATTTACTAACTTTCTTTACTGGAAATAGTAGGTATAGAAATAATAATAATATGATATCTATATAGTATACATACAAAAATGAATTGCTTTTTGTTAGACTTGTTAAAACTCAAAAACGGCATGACATACTTGAATTGTTTTTTGTTTTTTTGTTTTGCTCACTTTAATACAGTGGAGATTTCTCTCTAAATATATTATTGTTTACAATTAATATTATTTAAATAAATCAAAATAATAAGATGATTATCAAGAACGAGAACAGTGCAATAATTAATAAATTGATATTGTGACTTTATCGAATTGAATACACGGCTTAATAACTTTGATAGTATTTTTCGTTACTGCTTCAATAAAATGATATAGTAATGAACATATTATTTAGTTTTCGATCATACTCGTTATTTGACAATATTTATATAATATATGCAAGGATGAACAGTATTTCAAATGAATTTACATAAAATATAATAATTATAATTTATATTTAGTATGTTAAAAAATTTTACTTAAGTATCTTATATTTAGATACTTTTCAAATCTTTTATAAAATAATATTGCTTTTAGGCACGATAATATTCTTATTTTTTTTTATGATTTTTGCAACTATAATAATATTAATTATATATATATATATATATATATATAATGTAATTCCTTTTTGAACACATAAAAATCATAAGATAAAACATCTTAAGTTTATAAAGATTAAATTAACATCAAGATGAACCCTGTAATAGAATATAAGTAAATGTGTTTTTTTTTCAAATTGGTGATTATCACCTTATTTTATTTTTATTATTTTGAAAAAAAAATCAATTGAATTAAATGCTTTATAATATAAATGTACATACAATTATTATAAATCAATTTATTATTTTGTATTTACTCAATGAAAAAAAAAAAAAAAAGAAAAGAAATGTTATATTATGTACATTGCAATTGTAAATTTGAGTATTTTGTATTTTAATACGTCTTTTGAAGTGTTTTTCCCATCCCTGATTACATGTGTGATGTTGTGGGGAAGGCGAGAAGAGCTGACCCGTTGGCGTCTATATTCGTGTGTAAAGTCCTTACAAGAGTTTTCATTGCTCACACACTCGCACGACGATGCGTTAAATATCGTTTCTGCCGAAATCAAAAACTATATAATACAATGTTATTTTTCTCCGGACACAGGTGTACGAAATATGTCCTTAAAAATTGTTTACGTCGTCAACCGAGTGAAATAATAACTTTTATTCGTAACGCGAGTAAGTTTCATTTCTCAAATAAAAAAGTATAATAACAACAAAAAATAAGTGTTTTTTTTTTTTTTTTACACGGTCGAAATAATAATACCTATGAAGAATACGTTTCGTTCTTTTACTTTTTCAGAAGATCTTAAAATTGTGTACGTTCTGAATTTTAAAAAGCCCTATAGGTGACACATATTTTATTTATTCATTTTAATAGATATAACGCAAAAAAAAAAAAAAATAATAATAAAAACACTTGAAATTCAATTTAACATTCTTTTTTTTTTTTTAATAATATCAGCACGAGACGGTCATAATTTTTTCTGTTCATTTAAAGATATTTATGTTATATTCACGATTTATTATATGTATAATATTAAGCGTGTTCACGGGGTGGGACTTTAACCCCTATCTCCCAAATTTCGGTATACATAATTAGATTAACTGAACGCTAACGGCGTTTGTCATTCTGAAAGATATATAATAAACTTTGTTTGTCTTTTAGTCATAACTAAGGCTGGGATTTAAATACCCTAAAAAATCGCAAAAAACACCCTTAAAATAATGAATTAAAATCTATTTAGGACATTAAGGTAGAGTAGATAAACATTTTAAAAAAAATTACAAGTTTATAGCGAAAAAAATGCTTTAATGCTCTAAAATTTATAAATAATGAATTGATTTTTTTTTTATTTTTATAATTTTGGTATAAATAAATAAAATTCGAAAAAAAAGGTTTCATTAATAAAAAAAAGTTTTAATTAAACAAATTAAAACCGATAAAACTATCATCTTCTTTTAACCCGAAAAAATGTTTCTATGTATTTTTTACAAATTGTATTTGTAAAAAAAACTAGGTGTCATGAAAACAATTAAAATTAAATCTTGAATTAAAATTTGTGAAAAGAATTTTGATAAGAAAAAAAATTTCCAAATCTATTTTTTCATACTTTCAAAATTTCTCACACCAAAACATTAATATCAAAAATATTATTGCCTACCTAAACATAAACATTCATGTAGTTTGGATTAAAAAAATCTTGTTTCCTAGTTGTTTTTATAAATTTTTGGGAATTTTAACCCATATTTTGAAAAAAAGTATTGAGAATTTCAAAAAATTATCTCTCAAAATTACCACCTAGAGACGTGTTTCGATTCAAAAAGTTAGTGGACCAAATTTTTGTACAAGTATTTTCATGCAAAAAAAGTGTTTACAAAGAAAAATTAAAAAGATACCTCATTTTAAGAACACTATAGCTACTTCTCTCCGTTCAGAATCTAAAATTATCACGTTGCGTTTTTCAGATCGAATCCAGTGGTTTCCTCTAGAGGGCGTTAAAAAGCTAAATAGAACGTCACTGCTGGTGGAATTCGACGCGGGAACCTGTAGAAGTGTCGGACTTTAATGCTGTAATCAAAATATGTGAGCGTGAAATAATATTGCGGTGCTCGATTCCGGCTCGTATTTTCGTGTATTATATATATTTTTGTAAATAAGCCAGAAGAAGGATTTTTCTCTCTACTTTTATTTTTTATTTTTTTTTTAACATAGCGTTTTATTTTGTTGATAATTCAGTTTTGCCATCATCCGATCGTAAAGTGGACTGCTTTTTTGTTTTTGTTTTTTTTTTTTTTTTCGAGTCAGAATGCACAGCCATTCAAGGCCGTATTATTGTTACCGTGTGTCGAGCACGTCTATTGTTTTGCCGGAATTTTATTTTTTATTTTTTCCACTGCGTAGTATGACCCCGAGACAATTGCCATGACTGCACCGTGTTGACTATTCGAATTTAATATTTTGATTTTAGTGGCGTACCACCGCAAAACGACCGTTTTACGATTCCACACAGCGTTCCAGAAAGTTGATTGAGGGGAACAAAATTATTTAATTATATAATAATTTTGTATGTAACTTTTTTAGATACTTACTTCAAATTTAGGTTTAGTTTTCATATTGCACATTCATAAAATCAATTAAAGTCAATAAGAAATTAAATCCATTTCTGATTTCCCATTATAATGTATTATTTAATTAATATAATTTTAAAAATTAAAAATATTACTATTTAAATTTCATCTAAATATTTTAATTTTTAATTAAAATATTATTATCTAAAACAAGGTAAAATACACTATATTATGTTAAATGTTTTATTTAAAGTAAAATATTCTTGTGGTTTGTTTTTATTATGAAATTTAATTTTTCATAATAAAATTATGAAAATAATATAATGATATTATGTACAAATATAATGTATAATATAGATTCTAAAATGATAAACCGCAAATTACCGCAATTAAACTAAATAATTTATTTAAAAGGACATAATATAAAGCTATTAGAAAATACTAATACATAACATCTACTAGTATCTACTTATTTTTTCATACCTTTCAATATTTTAAAATTCGAAATTTTCTAATATTTTCATACATAATAACTTAAATTAGACAAAGAAAAGTTAACTTACAATTAAGAATACAAAATGTACAAACCTTCCATGACTCTATAAATTTGTTTGAAGAAAAATAGTACATACAATTTCATTCAATGGACAATGTGAACTAAATAATACATTATACACAAGAACAATTGAGCTTGTTATTAAAAACCTTATCATAGATCATTAGGTGATTCTGTACACTGCATGACGCAGGCTACGGGTTTAAAAATCCATATTACCTAATCCAGTGATTCTCAACCTTTTTTTAAGTCACCACTCCCTTGAAGAGCAAAATATTTTCCAACGCCCCATTAAAAAAAAAAAAAATTAAAAATTGTGTACTATTTGAAAAGTGTATACCTAATTGAAAACTTAATAGAAGATATATGTATATAATTGGTATTTATTAAGATGGCTTTTCATATCGCATTAGTTGAATTTTCAACAAATTTATGGATTTGTTAATCTATTGCTTCAATGTTTATTGAAAACATTCAGAAAGAATACAATTACAGATAAGCCATGGAGTGTCGTTCAACGGAAAATCTGTATTTCAGTTTTATTTTTCTTCAATATTTTGTGTCAATGTAAATATATATTATGCTCAACACCACCCTATCGCCCAAGGATGGCTCAACGCCCCCCTATCGCCCAAAACATATTCATCGCCCCTCTAAACCTCTTCACCGCCCACTGGGGGGGTGGTGTCACCCCCGTTGAGAACCACTGATGTAATCAATAGCTAACAATCTTTCAATTAAATGCTATTTTGAGTTTAAATAGTGACTCAAAAAAATCTAATTTTGTCCCACTAAATCAACTTTCTGGTACGCTGTGTTCCGTGTCGATTGAGGTTAACTATTATTATTGGATGTATTTTGTTGATTGTCAGTCGAATAATCGAAAAAAACAGATTTCATCGATCGATCGTAACTGATCACGAAATAAAACCGACAGAATTTATTTTGTGTTGATGAATTTAATTAATAACAGTTTTTATACAAGTATGAAAAATTTAACATGTAATTAAAAAATCTGATAATATTTTGCTCTAAGCGTGTTCTGTGTCCTTTATGAGGGATAATCTAAGTGGGAGTGTGGAATTTTAAAGAGACTTTCCCGAACTGGGGCTTCAGTTAATTATTTATTGCGATAATATTGATGAATCAATAATTTAATGGCTTTTATAAAAACAGTTAAAGACAAAACAATTATTATTCGTGAAAATCAATTAGTAATTAATTGATTAAACTGGTAATAATAAATAATCTGACGTCGGAATAAAAACATGTCGTAATTTACGATATGAAAGCAATTCATATGGCTGGGATTTAAATAACCTAATGCATCGAGAAAAATATACAAAAAGAAAATGCGTTTCAAATCTTTTTATAAGAGTTTAAAAATATGAAAAAATTACATTAAAACAGTGTGATATTGAAAAAAAGAAACGATAAATAATATAAATATAATAACTAATATTATAATAATATAAATATAATATATAATATTGATAAATTATTTCTTCAACAAGACATAAACTTAAAGCCGAGCTTCATTTTATTCAAGACAATTTTACTTTTACAATTATAAAGTATTTATTATTATAACAAAAAAAAAAAAAAAATATATATATATATATATGTATGTATTGTTTTCTCTGCTAGTTTTATATTATACTATTAACTAAGAAAAGTAAAAAAAAAAAGATATGATGAGAAAAAAGTGTAATAAAATAAATTTTCAAGATTTTTTTTTATACATTTTCTAAATTTTCTAGTGCCAAAATATTTCTCATATTATTTCCTGTCTACATTTAATTTTTCATTAAGTTTGAATTAAAAGAAAACCGTAGTTTTTGAGCCTTTTTTTTCAACAGTTTTATCAACTTGTTTTAAGAGACTGAAATTGTTATACGACAAAATATTCCTTCTTTTAATCTGGAAAAAAATTGTTTCCGTATATTTTTTATGATTTGATATATCGTTACATAGTGTATAAAAATCAAACTATCGTATCATAATCTTAAAATAAAATTTTAAATCCGAATTTTGGATCTAAAATTTATTAAATATCGTAAAAAATGAACAAAATAACCTAAAAATAACAAACAAATTATCAAAAAGTGCAAAATAAAATTTGTTATTTCCATTCTAAAGTACACGAAACAAATGTATGACAAAACGAGTATTGCGCATCAAGCTTTGATTAATAAAATACAAAATGCATCGAAATCCCAGTCCCTAACAGTATAACCTAACCTAAAAAAAAAAGGTTTCCAGTTGCATTCGTTTACGTGACTGCATTATATTGTTTTTAATTTTAATATAGGAACAATTATTTTCGTTTATAAACTTTGAAAAATTTCACTAAAAGAACATTTGCCTCAGAAAAACAAACAAAACAAAAAAAAAAATTAAAAAATTAAAAATATATTTGAATATCTGAATTTATAAACGAGTAATCGTGCGCATTCGGTAGTGCGTGAATTTATCGCGAATGACGGTTTTTACAAAGGCGTTAATTGATATTGACACATTTCTTAATAAACTGTACGACTAGTAGTGCGTATTACGAAGTCTTTATAAATAAATGCATTTATGACATTTTGTGTGTTCGACTGCTTCGTCATTTTTATATTATAAACTTTGTTCTCTGCGTATACTCTTTATTATTTTTATCGTACATTGCCAATTTTTTCCACCGTCTCACCGATTCACGCTGATACAATGTATATAAGGTTACATACTATAATATATAACCTTCACCGACTAAAATGTCGCTTTTTATTTATTTTAATGACTCAATATAATTATCAGTCTAGCATATTGATACTCTAAAAAAACCTATAACTTTGTTCTGAAAATAATATACTTATGACCCAAAAACATTTAAAATCGAGCAAAAACCCTAGATAACTGTTCAATATTTGTATTTATGTTGTTAATTAATAATTACAGTCCAAACGAAATTTGAAAATAATTTTAGAATAATAACCATAAATAGTCAACACTCAAGAATAAACATATTATGTAGAATTAATTAAAAATGTAATAGGTATATTATAACGCAAACTTATGAAAAAAATAAATAAATAATAAAATATCTACTAAAAGAAATATATTATAATGCCATAAATTTTAATATGAATTTAGCATAAAATTAAATTAGCGTGTTTATGGAAAATTATTGTTCTAAGCTACAAATATATCATCTAGAAAATTTTCAAAAATGAAAAATCCTAAAACATGGAATAAAAAGTACTTGTTCTCGAATTCTAATACTATGTAGGTACTTATTTATTACTACTTTCAAATAATTATTTCAACATTATTTTAAACGTCATTAATTACAAGGTCGTATTCGTTTTTCAATTTATATACGATTCTTATTTATCTTTTAACGTGACTACGGAGATGTTGTTTTGATTATTTAACGTAATCGTGTTCCCCACAAGGATTTACCAATTGAGACATCTTCTGACACGATGAAGATAGTCAAATTCTGTTTTTTTTTTCTCATGTAAAATTCATGAGGACAAGGACACAAGTATTTCGTAACTTAATTTAATGTAATGATTAAGAAAAATAAAATTATTATGTTATAAAAATTTGATGACAGCTATTATATATATATATTTGAAAATTTAGAATTTTCTACATTTTACTTCCGTCAATTTCATAATTTTTAATTATTTTTCGAGAAAAATTCCGTATTAGTTTTAGTATTTTAATAGAACATACGTATTTTAGATTCTGAACGAAGTGAAGAAGCTAGTGTTTTTACAATGATTTTTTTTTTCTGCGTACAACATTTCGTATGGAAATACTTGTCCAAAAGTTTCGATCAGCAACTTTTTGAAATCGGATTTTCCTCTAAATGGTACTTTAAAAAGGTCATTTTTTGAATTGCTCAATTCTACAATTTTTTTTTTTTTTTGGAAAAAAGTACCCCAAATTTGACAAAAACGACTTGGAAACCATAATTTTTTGATTCGAACTATATGAAAATTTAAACATAGATATAATATAATATAAGAAAGATTTTGGCGCAAGAAAATTTTGAAAATGGAAAAAAAAAATTTTTTGGACATTTTTCTAACATTTTTTTTTCTTATTTATTTTTTATATTATTAACTTCCCTCGTTCAGAATCGTTTTATTGAAGAAATGATTTATCGATTCTTTAAAATTCAATTCACCCGTCAAGAGAATCCCACCAGATGTGCGAAGAATACCCCGATGAGCGAAGTACACACTTTTTTTCATTTGTTTGTCTACAAATTGTTAAATAATTATTAAATACACCGTGTTTAGCGCGAACAAAAATAATTCCGATAAGTCGATACCACGAGGCTGTGTTCTGTTTCCCGAATACAGTTGGTTGTTACAGCCCGCGGAAGTGTACATTTCGTCGGTAAATGGCACTTCTAGCGTAGAGCAGACTGCACGCGAGTTCGTTTATTTTAACTTAAAGTGATGTCCGAAATCGAATTCCGTCGGTGCACGGCGAATATATTATAATGGATTCGACTGTTGGCCCGTAAACTCGAGAAACTATTCTGGTAAATAATTTAAATTTAATTTGTGTGTGGACGCCCGTGCGTACAAGAACAATATATGATTCGATCGAATACACAATTAATTAGTTTGAATCACGAGTTTCAAAAAAAAAAAAAAATAAATCTCTGAAAAAATCAAAACACAAATACCGAATTTCGTACGTGGGCGTCCGACTTTAGAGGAGGGGTGTGTCCACCGTGATTTTTTACCCACGTTGAAAAAACGTAATATGAATTGAAATTGCTCATCACGAGTGATATCGAATTTCCATTGTGTTTTACATATCATAATATATGGGAAAAAAATTCAAAATATTGATTCAATCGAAAGAGCTAAAGTGTAACATCGTTTTTTCGAGATAATTGTATCCATTAAAATCAGTGACGTATTCACGTATCATAAATTAAGTTGGTACTTGGGCTAAAAAACTATTAAAAAGTCTACATACCCACCACACGTTTATATCATGACTATAGATACTATAAATTATTTATGAAAAATATCAGGGGTAATAGTTAGAGAGGGGTTGAGAGGGAAAACACCTCCCCCGCAAGTATTTTTTAGATTCTGAGTGTAGCAGAGAATATTTAATTGGTTTTACAATTATGTGATTATATATATTTGTGTATGTGTGTAATCACGTTTTTGGACATAAATGGTTTACAAGTTATCTAATCAATAGATCACAATATTCTTGTAGTAATATTATTTTGAAAAGATTATTTTTCTCTAATCTTTAAATTTCTTCAGAGTTTTAAGAAACACACCCGAAAAATTGAACAAAAATGATAACATTTTCAGTAGACGAGATTTTCACAAAATTAATTTTCAATATTTAACTGTAAATATGAAAAAAAAAAATGGTCAACATTTTGACAAAATACGTATCAAAATTAAAATTACACTCAAAATTTGTCTACCTTTTTTAGGCTCAGTATTAAACTTTAAAAACATAAGAAATATCTCGAATTTATTTAATACAATTATAAATTCTTCGTAAAAAGTATTATTGATTAATTAAATCATAGTACTTAAATGAAACAAAAACGGTTAGTCAGGATTTTTTTTTTTTGTTTCACGATTAAATTTAAAATATTAACGAAAATCATTTTTTCACGTGATTTTGTGATTTTTTAATAAAAAACCCATACAATTTGAAATTATTTATTCAGTATACTCATTCTTCATCAATTCTCTCACCACAAATTTTCTCATTAACAGTTTAAGCTTCATAAGCAATTAACTCCATGAATGGTTTTTTATACCCGTTTAACGATGGAATTATGGTTATAATGACTCTTTTTACGTAAAATTCTAATTTATTTAAATATTTTTGCTTCACAAAATTTGTATTTTTAATCATATGGTCTGAAATTCGCATTGAAGTATTTTATGTGTAACCTTATTCTCTTATATATCTTACATTATTAATTTATTTAAAAATAATTACCAAGTTTTCAAAATAAATATATCCTCCCGCCTCAGAGTAAATTCCCAATTATGTCATTCATAGACAAGATCCTTATCGTAAAACTGTAAAGTTAAGTATCCGCTTATCTGGTTCACACTATTGTTCTTTGTTTACGCTGATACTCATCAAATTACACTCATTCGAGAACTGTATTAAAACTTCAAAAACTTTTGTTTAATGTATGAACTTAAAACAAATGGAGTATTTCTGTTGTAAGATGTTATGATTTAAAATAATACTCAGATGCCCTCATTTTAAAAATTTTGGCCCACTACAATAATCTGTTTTTCGTTATTTAATATTTACTTTTCGCTAATTGCAACAGTCAAAAGATATTTATAATATTTTTGTGATTTACAAATTTAGTAAAAGTAAAAGTTGACTTTTATGAAGTTTTTCTGTATGAACTACATTTTAAATTTCAGAAATTTCGGGTGAAAATATTACACAATTCAAAAAAAAAGTTAAACGTCAGGTGAACAGAACATACTATGAAACAAAATTCTGTGTATTTATTTTGAAGAATTTTTCTACCCATCTCAAAATGGTTCGCCCATGATTTATTTTTATGATTTAAAATGTGTAATATTGAATGCATATTTTTATTAAACGTAAATAAGTGAAAGTACGTTTTATTCGTACACCATTTCCATGTATTTTGACGATATCCGATTACAAAAAAAATATTCGAAATTCTATTGACTTTTTATCCATTCGGAATCAATGCGGTTCAAACGGAATTATTAACATACTTATCACATTAGTAATTATTTTATTACATACTTATTACAACACGAGCAGTGCAGTAGCTCGAAATAGACGGGCCCCAGTGCAAATTAAATCTGTGGGCCCCTTATTTTACATTTATCATTTACTTGAAACATATTATAAAAAAGCAAAACATATCAGTTGGACTCAAAAATTTCTGAATTTCCATGTTTTACAGTATCAAATAAAAATTTGCTAGATCAGATACAAATCTGAATTACACCTATTTAAATCCAGTTCCAATTTTTATTTTGCATATTTCCAGGTTGTATTATTTATCAGCATTTTTTTTTTTTTCAAAATTTTCGTTTATGCTAAAATACATTAGGTCATTGGAACAATTAGGATAAACATTTTGGGGAAGGAGACAAATTTAATATCTAAACACTTTTAGGTATTTGTCTGATTTATACCTCTCTCCTCAAATGCATTATCCTTATGCAAGTATTTTTTAAATAATATGTATGGGCCCCATACAAGAATTTGATGAGTGGGGCCCTGGTGCAATGAACCGCTCGCACCGCGGTTTCTACGGTACTGAAAACGAGCTACATTTGAAGTAAGTGCACGATTTTTGGATCAAACTTATATTAAAATTACACCAATATATAATATTACAAAATTTGTATATATTTCACGCGATAAAACACTGTTAATATGTAATTCGAAATTAACACATAATATTTAGTGACACGTTTGTGACGATTAGCAAAATGAAAAGCCAACAATAATTAGGTGATATGGTTTCGGTGGTTTCAGTATGTCGATTTAATTTTTACGATCTCATCACGGGTGTGTTTAATTTTCGGTAAGATGTGCTGTGGTTCAATGATTACGCAACCCGTCACTGTCCAAAGTTGCCCATTCGGTAGTGTGACCGTATAATTAACTAAATTAAAAATCAATGTTCACCTGGAATACCGCGAAGATCCCGCGGCGTTGTTACGGATATTATTATATTGTATAAAATATGTGTACCGTGATAAGGAGAAGAAAAAAAGCCGGACATACTTCGCACTATGGGTGTTCTTCGCATCTCGGGTGTGAAGCTCTTGGTGGGTGTATAAAATTTTAAAGAAATGATTTATCATTTCTTCAATAAGACGATTCTGAACGAGAGAAGTTAATAATATAAAGAACAAATGAGAAAAAAAATGTTAGAAAAATGTCCAAATTTTTTTTACGCATTTCCAAAATTTTCTTGCGCCAAAATCTTTCTCATAGTTCGGATCAAAAAATGATGGTTTCCGAGTCGTGTTTTTTTAATTTTTGGTTTTTTTTTAT
>JAIPRM010009392.1:0-14837 GCA_025469315.1 Stegophylla sp. TES_Ste_2020 | reverse complement strand
GATAATATATTATTTTAAGAAATGAAGAATGTATACGTATTTCTTTTATTTTTCAATTTTCTTTTTTACATAATTGTCAAATATTATAAGATACGCAAATAAGTACTATAATGTGAAATACATTTGCAGGCCGGATAATAAATGATGACGGGCCGGAGTTGGTCCGCGGGCCGTAGTTTGGCCACCACTGCTATAGATAATTAAATAATTTTTAGAATTAAAATAATTTTTTTTATATTTAAGAATTACAAAATTTAACTGGTAAACAATAATATTGTCAATGAATACCAGTAGGCTTACCATTAAATGCATAAGATGACCGCCTATTTAGTATTGGTAGAAGTGTTATGTTTGTAAAAGGATTCACATTGATTGATGATATGTTTGAAACTCTAGTTATGTTAAAACAAAATTAAACTTATATTATACTTACTTATATTGACATAATATATTCATTATAATACTATTGTTGAAAAGTATAAAAATCAATGTAAATGAATTGAATTGAATAAAAAATCATAAACTTAAGAACGAATTTATTTGATTTTTTTTTTTTCATGTGTTTTCTTTACATTTAAAACAACATAATTACATTAAATAATAATTTTTAATGGTCTTATTACAGGTAAAATAATAAAATTAAAATATGTATAAATTAAATAATTTCTTTTAACTTGTTTGAAATCTAGATTTTTAAAATTTAAAACAAAATAAGAGTATCCACCTAATTAAACTAATTATTATTATAAATACAAGTTAATACAAATTTTAAAATTATTGAGAATAATAAATTCCTACTTAGAAATGAGGACAGGAACTAGTTCCTTTCTTCGGGCAAAAAATGGGATGGGATTTATTTCCTTTTTACCAAGAAGAACGTGAACTAATTCCTTTTTAAAAGGAATTTTCTGATCACTGATATTATGTATAGATACTACAATCTATTCTGTACATACTTTGAATATTTATTCTTTTTTATAAATAAAGTAAAAACATAGTTTATATTGTACTTGGCCTCACCATTACTATTAAATTTATAAGCAATGTTCTTTGTTTAGGTGGCGTTTATAATTAAGTTAAATAAAAGTCATTTAGTGACAAAAATGTTTTTTTAATTTAAAAATTTTTTATTTCGTGAAATTTTATATAACATAATTATTATGATAATTGATCTTAAAAAACCCAATGAGAGGGCAACTGCCCTTATTTTTCCTCTCTCAGATGCCCTTGCCATAGGTATTCTTTGCTCATCAGGTGGGATACTCACGGTGAGTGCATTAAATTTTAAAGAATCAATAAATCATATCTTTTATAAACCAGTTCTGAGCGGAACTTCAATTAATATACATAATAATAATTATCTGTTTTATATTCAGTATATTTATTATTTAATAACAGAATAATCCACATCCATTTCATTATTAATGATAAATTGTATATAATATTGTATTACGTATAATAAGAAAAGGAAATCTGCAATTATTCGGATTAACTGCCATTTGAGCCTTAATTTAAACTAACGCTTGTAAAAATTGTGTGAGAAAAACATGCGAGGAATATTTTGGCAAAAGAAAATTTCTTCTGCATTGAAAATAAAATGTCATAACTCATAATAATAAATATAAAAATGCATCATTTTATCTAAAAATAACCAGTTTTATTTATACAAGTTCTAACTTGAATTAGTTCTAACAGCTTTTTTTAAAAAAAAAGTTGACCCACTTTTTTTGATATTTATTGCAGTATCAATAGTAATACTTATTAGTAAGTTTTTATAAAATTTTCAAGTCTTAATACCAAGAAATAAAAATTTTGTAAAATAAAAACTTATAAAAACCAAGAAATTCTCAATATTTTCAATGTATTATACCTACTTTGCTCAAAACTGGTCTGATAGATTTTTAATTTTTATGAAGTATGTGCCTGACTTTTTTTAGTAGTTTGTGAAATTTTTACGTTCTTATTACTATTAGTTTTGGGACTTTGGAGTTTGGAGGATGACTAAATTACTAAAATTGATTTCTTTGAAATAAAAATATTCAAAATGTTATTCTCTCCCTAGTTAGCAAGTTTCATAAGGATTGGCTGAGACAATTTTCTTTTATTTGCATTCAGTAGTGTAATTTTATGTAAATTAATGAATTACGTCAAAATGCTTATTTTAAAAAAATATAAAAAAAGGGATTTATGTTAAAAAAACAAATTTCAAGTTATGGCATATTTATATTTATACTATATTTGTAAATTTTTTGCTGGTTTTGTTTTCCATAATTTAGTTAACTTTTTTCATCTAAATATGCGTTTATTCAATTTTTTTTTTTTTTTAATATGCATTTATTCATAATAATCATTAAATATACATAAATATACAAAGTTAAATTAAAAATTACTGCTTCTATGTCATACCTAATGAATTTGTAATTTAGTCTGCAAAGCGCATGATCTATTAAAATTATGAAAAAGTCATAAACGTTCTAACCCTACTAATAATAATTATAGGTGACCATAAAGTGTTTCTATAAAAGAAACTGTATTTTATCAATTTAGTGTGTACTGATCTATTAAATAAATGTGATTAATAATGGTTTAGTTCTTTTAAAAATAAGTGTTTTAATGATTTATTGTATTGTCTAGGTATCTGTTTGAAACAAAATGCATTAACAGGGATCTATCTATTTTTACTACTCTATCTACCTCTAATTAAAACACCAACTCCAAAGAATATTAATGGTAAGTTATTTATTAAAATTAATAGTGAAATTAATAATTTTAATTAAATTATATGTTATTAGGAAGTTCTGGAGTGTTTTTAAAAACTGTTACTCTAATCAGTTGGCTCATGGTATTAATTCAACTTGTATTTCAGTTTGTTCTTCTTATAATGCAGCCATATGGAAAAGTTCTAGAACCTATGTGTAAATTAAATTTAAATTAGTTCAAATTAACTCAGATTTATTATTTTTTTTATGAGTTTCTTCTTATAGGTGTTGGTGTTGAACGCATGTTTCGTTATATTGGTTTGATTGAGCTATCAAAACTACAACTAGATGAAATATTTTATTTCTTCTTACCAGAATTAATAATGGTCTGTGCTTCCACTATCATCCAAAGAATTTTAATTAAAATTAATGTTGAAGAAGAAGAAGAAATCCAAGACACTTTTGTGGAAATTACTGATCCTGAATCAAGATCAACATTCCAACAAACGAGTTCCATTTCTGTTGCTATTTCTATTGGTAAAATATGAATTATTTTTATAGTTTAAAAACATACTTTTGTAGTTATAATTTATTTTGAACTATAGGAAAATATCTTTGTTTGGTAATCATTTGTCTGGCTGGAGTTGCAGTGCCTTCAATCATAAGTGCATTTTATTATGTAACATTCTTGGGAATAATGACATGGTGGTCATGTTACCATCCTATTAGCCGTGGATTTGCCTACCTATTTCGATTTGTTTGTTTGGTTGCTTGTATACATGTGTCTATTCTTTTTGTTTACCAAATGGAGTGGGCTCAAATACTCTTACCTCCAGATTCACCAATTGCAAGGTAAATATTGATTTATTAAAACTAAGAAAAAGTTAATACAAATGACAAAATCTATTTTTACATTGTATTTAGTTTTATTAATTCACACAATTTATTTTTGAATTTATAGCTCATAAAAAGTTAATAATTTATAAAATATAAGAACATTTAATTCTAAATGAATAAATGTAATTTTATGATTAGGTTGATACAAAATTTAATTATTTAATCAACACTTAGTTGTGCACTACTGCATATGATGCGTAGAATAAATATACTCCATTATGACATAAATTTTTTATGTATCATTAATTAAAAACTTCTATTACTTGTACGTATATTAATAGTTAATTTAATTTTTAATTTTTATTTTATAACCCCTATGTAAGCAATATTTCAGATACAATTTAGGTATTATACATAACACTTAAAAACAATGTGATAAAATTAATACAATATACATATTAATATACAATATATACAATATACAAATTAAACAATAATGAAAAGATGTTCAAGTAATTTTATTCCTAGAAAGTGTGGTGAGGAGTAAGCTCATTGGGTCGTCTTAGCATTCTGTTTAGGGAATGATTCTGACCATAAGAGGTGTGATGATGTGAAAGTTGGAAAAGGGAGTGGTTTCTAGTGTTGTGGGTAGGAACTCTGAAGAATATTTTAGATAGGAGATCAGGTACCTCAATGAAGCAATTAAGAAGAGATTTTATAAAAGAAGTGTCGACATCAATTCGACAAGAGGCTTAGAATGGAAGTTGGAGGGTGGAACGAATAATAGAGTAATCATGTTGAGGATGATCAATTTTTAGAAAGAAAGCAGCGTAGGATAAAAATCTGTTTTGAAGTATATCGGAGCATTTCACACGCTAGATAGGGATGCCAAATTACCACCCCATACTCTAATATGGACCGAATCAGGGACAAATAAAGAACACAAAGACAAGGGATAAAAGAAAAATTGGCTGTATTACATTTAGTAAATCCTAAAACTTTAAGAGCTCTACCGATCATATTGTTAATATGGAATTCAAAGGAAATAGTAAGAGAGAAGTAGATGCCAAGATATTTGATAATGGAGACGTGGTTGACTAGAGAGCCTTCAAGAGAGTAGCTATGATAGATAGGAAAAAGTTTGCAATTAAAAGACATAGCATGACATTTGCTGGTATTAAGAGTGAGGTTCAGCTATTTAGCCCAGTCAGAGAAGGTGTTAAAATCTGATTTAAGGAGAAGTCAGTCAGAAGAAGAGTTAACTTTGAGGATTATTTTAATGTCGTCATTGAATATAAGTGCTTTAAAATGTAAAAGAAAATCAGGGAGTTGACAAAGAGGATGAATAGTAGAAGGCTGAGATGATTAATGAATACATTATAAAAAAATTTATTTGTTTTTAATGAATTTAAAACCAAACTTAACATTTAGTCTAGCATTTACAAATTTTGATAAATGATAGTAAAATGTGCCAAAAGAAAAAAAAATTGTAAAACTACACGACAATGTATTATAACCCAGAAATTCAACTTAAGACTTCTTGGCGCTAATAAACTAATAATAATTATAGATATCATGAATTATTGATAGTCTTCAAATTTAATGAAGGTACACAAAGTCTTGTATAATTATTATGAAAACCGTGCACAATAAATAAGTCTTTACATAATAACTGGAATAAATTTTTACCCTGCATGACTAATTGACTGTTTATAATAAATCATTAAATTGCATTATGTAATTTTAAAATGATTAATATATAAGTTAATTTATATTAATTGAACATTTATAGATTTTTAACTATTAGTTGTTATAATATATTATATTATATTATTCAATAATATATTTTTCTAGATACTATGGTCTCATTGCTATCAGAAAAACAATATGTAAGGATACTGCTATTGTGAAATTTGTAGATTGTGAATGGCCTATGTATGCTTTCCCATTAATTTTGGTTATAACTCATTATTTGTTGTGGTTTGAATCCCTCCTTATATTGAATAACCCGGTGAGTAGTTTATTTTTATTTATCATATCATTTCTAAAAAATGTGAAAACTAATATGATCAGATTTTTCAAATTAAATTTTTGTTTTTCCATTTATATGTTATTTCCAACTTAAGACTAACAAATCTTTCTAATACAGTATATATTTATGTATATACAGGGTGTCTCAATGTAACTTGTTAAGTGCGATAACTTTTGATTTGTTAATAATTTTTATCTTAATAAAATATGATTATTACTAATATATTTTTATTTTTTTTTATTTAGTACACAATTTTCAAAATTTTATACTACAGTTTTAGAAAAATATTAGTGCTTAAATTTCTAATAAAGGTTAATCCGTTAATTTTCTACTATTTTTTTAAGTTTTCAAATAATTTAATAATATTGTCAAATAAATCATGGTACTGGTGATACTATGACTTATGACATTTAACTATATTATTAAATTAATTGTGCAAATTTAAAAAAATTGTTGAAAATAAAAAGATTAACTTTCATTAGTGGTTAAAACATTAATATTTTCCTAAAACTCAGATTCACAAATTGGTTATTTTGAATTTATTCAAAAACTGTTGTATAAAATAACAAATTACAAAATTTGGATCCTAATAAATAAAAATTGTAATAGAACAATTGTTATGGCATTTGTCAAATTGTGGTGGGATACTCTGTATAATAAATGATAATAGAAGAAATATAATGAAATTACATACTACAAAATTGTTTTATAGAAATGATAAAGAATTGTAGTGTTATTAAGGGGCATTTTAGTTCATAATTAGTTTATATTTATTTCCAATATTTAAGTTTCTTGGTGATGATTAGTCCATCTTCACTGACGTATTTTTCAGATTGTCACTAAGGTTATTCCAGTAGTATAATTTAAAACACAGTTGAAAATTATTAGATTTTAGATTCTGAATGAAGTGTTTTTACAATGATGTTTATCTATTTTTTTTTTTTTGTGTACAACTTTTCGTATAGAAATACTTGTCTAAAAGTTTCGATCAATAACTTTTTGAAACTGGATTTGCCTCTAGATTGTACTTTAGTGAGGTCATTTTTTGAATTTCTCAATTCTTCAATTTTTTTTTTGGAAAAAACTACCCAAAATTTGACAAAAATGACTCGGAAACCATCATTTTTTGATCCGAATTTTATGAAAATTTAAACATAGATAGAAAATTCTATAAAAAATATTTTGGCGCAAGAAAATTTTGAAAATGTGAAAAAAAAAATTTGAACATTTTTTGAAAATTTTTTTTTTTTTATTAACTTCCTTTGTTCAGAATCGTTTTACTGAAGAAATGATTTATCGTTTCTTTAAAATTTATACGCCCGTCAAGAGAATACCACCCGTCGTGCAAAGTATGTCCGGCTTTTTTTATTTTTACTTTGAAATAAATCGTGCAGATAAAAATTTAAAAAGTAAACATGGTAGGACATATTATATTATACTATATGGAAAATGTTATTTTTATTGGTTTACAATCAAATTATAATATTGCAGTCAAATATGTAGATAATTTAATATTAAATTTAAAATAAGTAATTTTTTGTTTAATAATATAAAATTAATAGGTACTAGTAGAAGATCTACATCAACTAATTTAATTAACATTTTAAAATGTTAATTTTATAGTTTTCAAAACGCTAACACTATATTAAATATTATTTTCATGTTAAACTTATGTTGATAAGAGTATCCCTTTTATCAACTTATTTTATTTATTTATTATTATTGTTACGTATGATAGCTTCATACAAAAAGTAAAACAATATTAAATTTCTCTTACTGTTATTTCTCTCTTTTGCAATATGTTTCTTGCCTAGAACTGTTCATAAATTATATTTTAGTAACCTTGTAATTTTTGGTTGGTGAATATTTAAATGTATGAGATTTTAAATGATGTGTTGATATAGTTAAATACTGCGTTTCTCAAAAGTGTGGGTCACGATCCACTGGTGGGTCGCAAGTCAATTTTTGGAGAGTCGCCAGAAATTTATTTAATTATATAGATTCCCATAGATTTACGTTTTTAATCAAATTCCACTGTCAAAATGATGAAATGGCACATTTGCATACATTTGTTAAGTTATATTCATTAAAAACCAATTAATTAATAAGTAATAAATGTATTAATCTAATTTTGTTTTTTTTAAGAGCTACTTTTTATCCTATAAGTGTAAATCCGTGTAGGTCGTAATAGGGTTAGAAGAAAATTTTGGGTCGTGGTCCTAAAAAGATAAAAAAAACTACTGGTTTAATATGTTAGGATAATAATAACTTAGAATATGTTAAAAATATTATATGTTTGGTTATAAACAGTGTTTAGATGTATAGTGTTCAATGAATGAAGTTTTTCTGAGACACAAAATCACAACCAAAATATTATAATTATTTTTTTCACTGAGTAAATACTTGATAATGTTTTGAATTGAAGAAAACTCTATACTATATTTTATTTACATTGATGCTATTTATAAAAAATTTCATAGACTCAATAGTTTTAAATACATCTATTGTGATGTATAAACACAGTTAAAAATTACAGGGTCTTGAAACAAAAGAGCCATTAGGAATGACTCGGCAAGTAACAGTGCGTTTATCTCAAAAAGGTCCTAATAGATATTTCTTTCGAAATAAAACCAATCGGTGGCGAGCTGCCACTCGCAAAGTTTGCGTATGTTTATTTTCTTTTGTAATAATTTATGCACATTTCAAGTTTTTGTGTGAAAAAGCACTTAAAATTTAACCATTTATTTTAAAATGTTTTAAACACTTGTACAATAATTATGTTTGTATTATACAAAATGTCAACAATGTTGTATAACAGGATATCAGAATTAGATTAATCAATTAATTTAAGAAAATATAAATAGAATAGGTATAAAATTCCTAGTATGCAGTTTAATGTTTAATGTTTATGTATGAAAAGCCAGTGAGATAATGGTGGTAAAAGTTCATCTCTTGTCTCTTGGTGCCTTAGATGATATATTGGTGATGGATTATAGCACCTTAGATAGATTTTCGTTTGTTTGGCGCTCAAATAGTGTTAGATTTTATTATATTAATTTGGAAGCAATTATACGTCATTGTATTTGAAAATAATTCAGAGGGAAACTCAATGAATAATAATAATTATATTACAAGTCTCTTAGAGGATGTAAAATCTTAAAATGAACAGTTTGTGGAATTTTCAAGATATAATCAATATTATTTTTGGAATAATCAATGTTAATTGAATTATAAGTGAAAATGATAAATTTCTAAATTTAATGCAATCAGCCTAAAGGGCTCCTATACACGACCTACATACTGATTTTCGGTCAAATATGCGACCTACGCACCAATTGTTTGGTTCAATTTGTGATCTACACTATAATATTATTCTAGCATATCTCTACAAATAGTAAATCCAACCAATCAATGACAGTTGTTTTACTTTTGCTACTTTTTTTACTAATTTGTAAATAATGAGTAGTTCACCACCAATACACATTACACAATTATTTGTCATTAACTTTAATTCATGTTATAGGAATTATAGGATTATTGAATAATAAATATTGGACTTTAAAATATTGTACACAGTGATTTTACCTTGAATACCTAGTATTCTTTCATGAGGAACCAATAAATGATAGGAACCAGTAGATGCCATGTTAAACATAAAATAGAAATCACAAATGAAAAATGCACACGTGAATATTATCCGATTACTCAAACAAATTGAAACTGTATTGAGGTCTATGGAGGATAGTGTTAAATGTGTTAAATTGTAAGTTACCAAAGTATAGAGAACAAAAATTGTTTAAAATGTTAATAGTGAAAATTATTTCAATAGAGAAATCGGTGAATCGATAATGTTTAGGTCGCATAATGAACCTTTACTGCCCAAAGTACTTTTAATTAAAATGGACTTACCAGTCTTTAAAAAAAATTTAAAATATGTCTATCTTTATTGAAGTAAACTTATATACAATTTCATCTTATAATTCAAGAAGTTACAAGTATAATGAAATACTAAACTAACAAGAACAATTTTTTAAAAATGAGTCATTTGATCCTTAATTTTAGCTTTAAAGACTTATAAAATATAAATCATCCAGTCAATCTTTATGACATTTTTAAGCGACATAGCAACATATGTGATGAGTTTATAAATAAATACACAGTTTTACCTGATTTTGAATTACCTAAACATTTTTTTTTTTTTATTAAAATAAAGTTACTTCTAATATTTTTCAGTTCTATATTAAACTCAAAAAGACTTCAAGACTAAAATTATGTCAAGTCTGTATTAGTGTATTATTGAAATTTGCCAGTTTTAGCACTGTTATTTTTGGAATTACTAAAATAAAAATAAAATCAGTATTATAAAAACCTATCTTTATAACATATTTTGATATTTTATCCAAATTTTCAGTAGTTTTCCTCATACTTGAGATTTTAAAAAACATTCTCTCTAATATACCTAAAAATGATGAATATTTTTGATCTAAAAAGGGACTAAACAAAACTTATTTGAGTTCACCTTGGATTCATTGTAATTTTGAGCTTTACTGTAAATCTTAAATTGTATTTTTGTGTATATATATATGTGTTTTCATTCGAGCTAATGAGATAAACAACCCTTGCAGACTTATACGAAATTGGTAATGTATACCCAGATATACGTATTGAGGAAAAGTGTAATTATTAAATAATTTGGATCAAAATAAATTTATGAATTGAAAAATTAATTCAATGAAATTTATCATTTCTGTAAATATATAGTAAATGTTAATATTTTTTAGTTAGCTATGTAAATATATTTGTTTCTGTTTGACCATATTTCTTATTTTTATTTCAGCTTTGTTTTTTATTTGTTACTGATTAATTTGGTTTTCATTTAAAATTTTTTGGATATAAATATTTTTTTGCTTAATTTATTTTTCATTTTTTATTTAATGCAATGTATTTAAGACCACAAATTATGTTGCACTGATATTTGTATTATAGATGCACGCTTCCACAGAACATAGTTTGCCATATACTCATATCACGGAAAATACGCCTGTATGTATATAATGTTAGTTTGTTATTTATTTCATGTATACAATAATTAAACCCTGAATAAAATTGACAGGATGTACAGCTAAAAGAGGTAATGAAACATTTGTTGTAAAATTTAAGACAACATTTGGTAATAATTCAAGTAAGAGTTACTCAATCAGGGAATACATTTTGTAAATAATGTCTTTTTGCTTCATCAAATGCACAAATTCAACCGCTATATTTATTTATAAATAACACTTAAAGTTTAGTGGTTATCCCTAAACATTATATAATTATATAATAACATTATAACATTATATAATTACAAATAATATTATTATCATTTATACATTTTTTTGAAAAAAAAAAAAGTAAACAAAAGTTAGTAATGTAATCATTGAATTTACTGGCAATAATTTGTAATCAGAAGTTCACAAATGTAGTATACATATTATTAAACTCTAATTTCAAAATTTTATATTGTATGAGATAATAGTACATTTTTACTATCTATTGTATTTATAATTGATTACATGCCATATGAAAACTCTACCTTTTTGTAAAAAGACTCTGTGGTAGAGTAGTCCATTTGGAATTGATGTATTTTTTCCTCAAACTGTCGACTAATTTTCAGGCTTACTGAAACTAGCCAAGTAACAATTTGGTCTTTTTTAAGTGCATTTAAGAAAATACGAAGCAACCAGTTATTTTCAGTACATTTTTGTAAAATAAAGTAATATTTTTAGTAAACAATTTTTAAGCTAATTTTATTATTCCAATAAAAGTGTAAGTATTAAGTTCTTACCAAATTATATTATCATTTCACATGTTTTATGTACTATTATAAATGATTTTATATACTTGATATAATGCTTTAAAATATTTAATGATAATTAAATACATTTCAATATAGTTACATCTCAAATAAAGTTCTGTAATATTTAAATTAAATTGTATAAATTGTTTATTTTACTACACATTCAATATTAGATGAAGAATTATAAGATTGATAAATTATTTTTAATAATTTTAATACATTTATAATTTTCGTTTGAGAAGTAAATTTTGTCAAATAATTATATCACTAGGAAAAGTAAATATTAACTATGGTTAATATTAAAAATATTCCGTTATTTTACTTGAATATACTATAAATAGCAATAAGTAATTTGGTATTTCTTAAAAAATGTTTAAAAGTATTTTTTACTGCCTAACTGCTCTTCATCTGCTTGCAATAAACCTGAAAAATGGCTGGCTGTTTTGAGAAAAATATTTTAATTCCAAATTGACTACCATATTACGAAGAGGCGGATTTTCCATAATGCGTATAACATTTATAGTTGAATTAAAATAAATAACAATAATTCATGTAAATTTTATTTTAAATTTGGAAATTTGCAGATTTTTTTCCAATTATTTAATCTCTGTTTTGATTTAGTTAATTTTATCATTTTAAACTTATGCAAAATTTATTATACTATGATATATCATTGGACTTAATTTCAATAAAAAGAAAAACATATAATAGTATAAAAGCACAGTTTTTATTACTATGACCCACTATAATTTAGTATTTTTTAACTGAAAGAAACCATTAAAAAGATTTTTAAATTAATTAAATTAATGTCCTATGTAAATTGTTATTGTCTACAAAATTTTAGTACCATAAAGATATAAATAATCATATTTTGCCTAACAAAGTAAAGGTATGACATAATATGACATGTTTTTACATTTTATTTTATTATCAAACTAAAAAAAATATTGTGCTGTGATATTAAACTGGCTTCAAGCTATCACTATGTTTGTATAAACGCTTGTTTCAGCACACTTCACTTTAGTGAGAGATAGTAACAAGAATATATTATTAATTTAAATTTAAGACAACCATGTGACATTTAATAACAATATCAATCAAAACTCAATTCACCCAAATTCAATATTATGCTAACAACGGTATTATGCTTACAAACAATTTTTCCTTAGATTTGTTTTGTAACTTTTCATAAATTTTTAAGAATTTTAAAAAATTGCTTTCTTAAAAAATAATTTGTAATATTTAATATGATCTAGGTACTTTTGAAACTTCTATCTACATTTTAAACTTTCTTAATTTAAAGTCTAGATAATGACAAATTTCCAGCATGGATATCAAATCGCTTAATGTACATATTATCATATATAATTAGTAAAGATAGGATGTTGATGGCAAATGCATTTTTTTCCTTTAATCTTATGCAATGCTCTCCAAGCTAAAAATTCATTTCATGCCTCCCTGATTCAGAATATGAAAATTAAATTTTACATTTTTAGGCGTTTTGGTCATTATGCAATGTTTTTGCTTTTTAACATTAATTATAAGTAATTTTTTGAAGTTTTTGTAAATTATCGGTCATTTTTCTAATAAAATTAAGATTTTCAGGACGATTTTAAATTTTTAAAAATAATTTTATCAAAATTATTAAAGAGTTTTTGTTACAATCACATATACTTCATTGGTGGATACTAGGTGCTCACACTGTATCATGCAACTTTTTTGCATTTGCTTTTACAGAATATACTCTGATGCTTATCGAATATTATATTTATAAATTGTATACAATCAACCTGATTATCTCTTTGTCGATATAATGACATTAAGTTTGATTTTCTAGTCAATTTTTTAATTTTCTTGCTTAATTTAAATATGTTTGAACACTTACAATTACATATTTTTCAGTTTGTATATAAGCAATTTTTTTTTATTAGGTCATTTTTTACAATTTTTAGGTCATTAAACAATTTTTTGGGGTCATTTTTGGTACTTTTTTGGGTCATCAACATCCTATCTCTAATAATTAGATTATAAACTTGTTTTGATGCATTTTATTTTATTTTAAATAAATTGTGGCAAATATAAATTTAGATTGTATTTATGTTTTATATCATATCATAATTTAATTATTTTTCCATACAAAAATTCTGAAAAATATTTGATAAATCTCCTGAATTAAAAAATGATTAACTACCTACTCTTTATTTTTATTAAAATTTTAATTTTGAAATAGATGTATATTTATAATTTAATAGTTGATTTCTTTTCTATAATAAAAGACTAAAAATACTGAATAATTTTGTTTTTGTTAAGCTTGTTGTCCATTTAATTTATTTAATAATTATTAGATAATATATTCATTAAATTAATAACTTAATTTTGTTACTTAAAAATTTTAAAGCTGTACATCACAATATCATATTTAATTTTTTTTTGTTAACACGTGCTCATATGTTTTTATAATTTGATGGTAAATATTATGTTTTCTAATTTAATTATTATAGTTAATTCGTGGCCAAAATACACTTTATACAACCAGTACAACTACAACTGAAAGCCCATCCTGCAGTATAGTAGAAAGCGAGGTTCATAAATCAAACACCCCAAAAGATGGTTTTCCTGATGAAAGTAAATATATTTTAAAATTCAACATTATAAGATTTTAAATCCATAAAATAAATTAATATTATTATGTGTTTGTTTACAGAAGAATATAAATCAAATATTTTTTACTATTTGATGGATGTTCTAAGTACTGTCTCACAGTTTGTCACGCGTACTTCTTATATAGGCACTAATATTGTAATGATGGTAAGTAGTAGTTATTGATGTTAATAAATGTCTTTCTTATTTAAAAAAATTATAATATGGAATTATTTTACAGGCTTGGAGCATAACATACCACAGTTGGTTAACATTTGTATTACTATTATGGGCTAGTATTTCATGGATGGTTCCTCAACAAAGGAAAACAATGTTACGATCTTCACCATTTTTAGTTTTTTATGCAGAATTTTTGCTTTTATCACAATTTTTGTATGGAATGAATTTGACTGATGCTGAGTTACCTCAAACTATTCAAGATTGGAATTTGGAACAAATAGGATTTACTAAAGTGCTCCATTTCCCTTGCAAACCTTTAATCATTAAGGTAGTAATATTTTCATACTATTAAAATTATGGAAATTATTTATTATTATTATTATTAATAATAACGCCCCGAAGAGCAAACAGTACAGAACATATTTTGTAAATTAGAAATAACATTAAATACATATATTATATATATATATATATATATATATAGTAAAAGTAAATTAACAATATTACAAATAATCTAATAGAAAATAATAATGAAATACTATAGTAACAAGAAAATTACATATTTACATTTATTTGAAATTACATTTTATTATGGTATACAATAATGATA
>JAIPRM010009391.1:0-14838 GCA_025469315.1 Stegophylla sp. TES_Ste_2020 | reverse complement strand
TGCCATTTTTAGTTAAAAAAAGCTAATCTATAAATACGTTTATAGGTGTAATATAATAATATTATAATATTATTATTGCGTAATGGTGCGGAAAAATTTCCGGTGGATGTGCTGTCGACTCGCGTTTTTTCTCTTTTTTTTCTGTGTACGAATTGTATTTTTTATATGCATAATATGAAAGTAACGGGATGAAAACGGGACAAAAAGCGTCTCGGGACCAGGGTATGATGCTCGAAAAAGGGACAATTCCATTTTCCAAGGGACGTATCTATTAGATATTTCAACGTCACCCTAACTACTTTATACAAATAAAATTGGAAAACCGATAAGGAAACATATAAGTAAACGTTGGTAATATAAGATCTTGCATTAAAAAATATTTAAGTTTGTGGACAAAAACAAAAATAAAACTCTTACAGCTGTTATTCTTATTATTGTTTTTCGTTCGAATCCACTATTGATTCACATAAACAGCAATTCATAGATATCAAAACAGCGCATCCCATAGAACATGACGTAAAAAAAAAAAAAAAATAGTTGTCTAAAGAAAAAACAACGGTGTGATGAGATAAGTAAGTGTACTCGTGAATTAATGCACTTGTATCTACAAATAACAAGATGATGGCCTGCTGTCGAGTAGGAGATAATGTAAGTGCGTTAAAATAACATGTTATTATCTTTTGATAATTTTTATAATTTCATACATTACCTACATAATATGTAATATAATATTCTGCATTTACGTGTGCGCGACAGTGTTTTTGCCTAGTTTATAGGTGTATCGCTCCCGTCGAAATTCTACATGCATTAACATTTTATAGCTGTGATATTTCAAAACATACCACGACACTTATAGCTCTTATAACAGGTAATATGATTATTGTTTTTTAAAATAAAAATGAATAACTATCGAAATAAAAAAAATCATGAATTGCGTCCAAAAGATTAGGAGGGACGCAATTCATAGAATCTTTTTTTTTTATTTTTTATTTGGAACGCGACTCATGTGTCCCCATAGTCATTTACAATATTGTAAAATACGAGAAAAACCTCACGGCCAAATCACCCGTCTTCCCACACACATCATCAAAATAAAAAAAAACTCTTTTCACGATCAAAGTAATAATAATTACACACGTGCTACTACCGTCAACTTCAAAACTCACAGTTATCCAATATGACAGATTACAGACTCGGATCCTCTTGTTCGATGTGGAACACCCAACCCTAACCACGGATATTATTCGTTCTTCGGGTCAGTTACTCGTGAAAGGTGTGTATAATTTTAAAGAAACGGTAAATCATTTCTTCAATAAGAAGATTCTGAACGAAAGAAGTTGATAATTTAAAGAGCAGTAATATAATATTGTCATTTTCCACACACTCACCAACAGTATTTGACCCGAAGAGCGAAGAATATCCGTGGTGCGAATTATGTCCGGCTTTCTTGTCTATACTTTAATTTATTTTATTTTACTTTACTTTTTTTTTATCTAATAATAAAGGAAAAAAAAAAATTTAGAAAAATGTCCAAATTTTTTTTTCACATTTTCAAAATTTTCTTGCGTCAAAATATTTCTCATATTATTGTCTATCTATATTTAAATTTTCATAAAGTTTGGATGAAAAAAATTATAGTTTCCGAGTCTTTTTTTGTCAAATTTTGGGTAGTTTTTTCCAAAAAAATTGAAGAATTGAGATTTTGAAAAAATGACCTCTTTAAAGTACCAACTATAGGCGAATCCGGTTTCAAAAAATTGCTGACCGAGATTTTTGGCCAAGTAGATCTATGCGAAAAAGTGTAAACGAATTTTCCGTGGTCATCTGTCATTATGGATTCCCATATCGATAATATCAACAGTAACAATCGCCGAGCATCGCAGCTATTCATGTAGGTAAACGATAAAATCGAAAATAATAATTTATCGAATAAAGTCCAAAGAAGGTACAAATAATAAATAGAGTAATAGTATGCGCTATTTCGTGACGATAAAAATATTATGTTTTACTTTTACACGTTGTTTGAGAAATATTACAACAGCTCATTCAATTTGTATGTTTGTACACTTACTATTGATCAATATTGTATACCTCATTTGAAAATTACATAAATTTTAAAAACTTGGTGGGCTACAGACACAACTGGGTTAAGCCTAACCAACCAACCCCCCTCCCACCCCCTAATTGCACTTACACATACCGAAGAGTAATGAATAATATGCACGGTACAGAAGTATTTCTGTCTTTTTACAACATAATATAAGATTTTAACAAAGAATTTACGCGAATCTTAACCGTGTTTTTTACTTAAATTTTCAGGGTAATTCTGCAGGACACACACTATGTACGAATACGTCAACAATATAATGTTTCAGTACTTGGCCATCGGTGGTCAGTCGTTCAACCGGTTTGTTGTTGCCGCTGGTATCGCCGTCGCTGTCGCCGCAGTGCTAACCGTTATTACAATTATTTACTGTTTTTCGTCTTCGACCGCGGTAGAAAAATGGCGGAAATCCAACGTACCGTTCTCGCGGCCCGTCCCGCTGTTCGGCGATACTTTTAAATCGTCAGTGGGCTTGGAAAATATCTATGCGACGTACGAGCGGATTTACCAACGATTTTCCACGGCGCCCATTTGCGGTTTCCATCAAATGAGGACGCCGTTCTTGATGGTTCGCGATCCGACCCTGATCAACGCGATACTCATCAAAGACTTCGAGCATTTCACCAACCACGGTTTCGACGTGAGCCCCGCGAACCCACTGTCTGGCAGTCTGTTCTTCGCCAACGACCGAAAGTGGAGGATCATGCGACAAAAGTTGAGCCCGGGGTTCACGTCGGGAAAGCTGAAGCTGATGCACGGTCAGGTTCTGGAGTGTAGCCAGCAGTTGATCCACTGCATAAACGAGAAGCTCGGAACGACCGCTGCCGGGGGCGAACAGGCTGGTAGGCGACTGACGACTTATACGTAGGTGCGGCTACCCGAGGCTTCGCGGTTTTTGCGATTCCAGGGACCTTGCGTTTTTAACCGAATTTTTTTTGCCCTGTTAGTGAAACTGCAATACCCCGTGTAAAGTAATGTTGGCGGTAGAACGTTTCCAATATGAACGAGTAAATGAGTATTAACATTAATAATGGGTTATATACATTTATTATTCTCAAGGAGAATATAAATACATTACAGTTCCCTTTCACTTAATAAAGAACACATGATACATAATACATAATTATTGAAAATAATTAAGTACAAAGTTATACAAATATATGTATAATATAAAGAATTTATAATAAAAATTAATTAAACAACAAGTGATAATTATTGGACGATAAATACTACAAATTTAAACGTTCAGGTGGTTTAATTATTCTGCCACTCCTACTTTTAACATTTCCCGTTGTAGCTGTATTACTAGAAACATAGGATTAATAGGAACAGAATCTATTGTATCATTGCTAACAAACTAACAAACTTTTTTTGTTCAATGTTTTGGAAATCATTCACACTCTCATTCGCCTCTTCTTCCACAATATTATCAACTGTAACACTACTATTAAATTTTCTATCAATTATTTGATTTACATTATTCCTCTTCCACACTATACGTAGAATTACCCACATCTACTAAATACGTAACAGAAGACAATGGTTATTGTATTTACATTTTTATCGAGAATGAATGAAATGATTCAAATTATAACTTATAATGTGTTTAAGAAATAGCGACAAGTGTAAACCTTTTAAAACAATGTGAATTAAAAAAAAAAAAAATGTTTAGTATAAAGTTCTATCTAGAGCTGAATTTCGATTAAAGAAGTGGGGTTGACCGATGCTTTTGGTATCTACTTACAGCATTTCTGTATGCTAAAGTGTTAACAGAACGGAAAAATATGAACATCGTTGTAAATTCATGAGCTTTTTCGCTCCGCTCAGAGTCTAATAAATAATATTTTTATGTATGTAATATCATGTAAGTATACAACGAAATTAGATTGATTAGACAAAATATAATTAAACGTGATCATGGTCAGTCTAGGACCTCGCAAAACCTAACGTCAGTTCTGTTTGGAGAGACCCTCAAACCATTCAAAGTCCCCCAAAATTTTATAAGGTTAATGCCTTTTTTTTAAGTGGGCAAGGGGAGGCTAAATCAAACAAATAAACATATTAGCCTCCCAACATTTTTTTCTCAATTGCGCTTATGTAGGTGACAGGCCTTTTGTAAATTTTTTTAAATTTGAGCCAACCTTAACAATTTTAATGGAAATGTAATGCAAAGCATACAGTTTGAGAAATTTGGTCAGGTTGTCGACAATGAATAATTGATACTGGTTTCCTTGCTTACTACGAGGAAATAATATGGATAATTATATTATTTTTAATCGTGATGCGTCTTTTTACTTACATCAAACCAGGAATTGAGTACATTCCTCCTCCCCCCCCCTTAGGTTCGGATCTGTATATTATAAGTTACATTTTCTTCTGTTTTCATTTTTTCCCCCTTTTATTTGATAGAACAAGCCAAATCACATAACACGGGCATTAGAGCCAGTCCTGACCAACCCCTCGCCGTGACCGACGGGTTCGAAGTAAGCGACGTTATATCGAAATACTCCACCGATGTGATCGGCACGTGCGCGTTCGGCCTGAACTTGGACAGCATCAAGAATGACGATTCGGAATTCCGTAAGTACAGCCGAATAATATTCAAAATGTCTTTCCGGATGCTGTTCGTGCAAATGTTACGGATGCTCTCGCCCTGGCTCTCGAAACGGCTGACAATCATGGAAAACCCGCCGGCGGCGCTCAATTTTTTCGAAACGGTGTTCCGCGACGTCATTGAATATAGGGAACGAAACTCGGTGAACAGAAACGACGTAGCGCAAACGCTAATGCAAGCCAGAAAAGAACTGGTGTTGAATAATCGCGAATTATACGCTAAGGGTAAGTTTTACCATCCCCTATACTATTTCGAAAAAAAACTCGCACGACGTATTTATTTTTTGGGGCATATTAATGTGGGGAGGGGGAGACTTGGGTGACTATCGTCCTTTTTCTGAGAAAAAATAATTTTATCATTTAAGAAAGACACCTATGTTGCGTGTAATGCATTTCAATATAATATGTACCTATAGCTAAATTGTAAAATAAACCTTGAATTAATTATATTAATTATTATATAATAATACAAATCCGAACGATGTTATGAATTATATTAATTATTATATAATAATACAAATCTGAACGATGTTAGGGTCACAACGAATTTACGTTGTGGCGCAACGGTGGCCCTACTACAGTGACGGTGCCGGGTTCGAAGCTAACCCTAATATAACGAAATTTTTGATTTTTTTTTAACCATGATTGACTAGATGTGCCGCGATAAACATTAGTACAAATTATGTTTTAAAATGGATAAATGTTGATTTACGATAATTAGAGCCGCTTTATTTTTATTAGGTACGATGTTTATATTTTATTGTAATTTGAAATTATTTATGGAGTATTCATTAGGTGTATGTAAGTAGATGTGTAAATCAATTTTCGTTTTTCGTTATTGTGGTATGTAACAAAATAATTTATAGTTCAACATTTAAGTTCAATTCTTCAAAACCGATAATTATTATTGTGTATTACATAGTTGAAGCTCCGTTAAGAATCGTTTCTTTAAAATTCAATACACCCATTAAGAGTATCCAACCCGAGGTACGACGCACACCCCGACGAGCGAAATACACACACTTTTTTAATCACAATTTTAATCGAATAAGTTGGTACTTTTGGGAGGTCGTTTTTCAAAATTCTTAATATTTTCTCCTAAATTTTGGAAAAACACTTCAAAATTTGACAAAAACGGCTTTACAACTTTTTTTTTCCTCTTAAACTTTATATGAAAATTTAAATATAGATAAGAAATAATAATGAATATAATATTTTAGTGAAAAAAAATATTGAAAACACTTTTTTGTCCCCTGTCCCTAGTTAATATAGTAGTGAGATGATATAAAACTGATTCAGTGAAAAATAATTTTTTTTTTTTTTTTACAAATAATAAACTTTATAATTTTTAAGTAAAATTGTCTTATATAAACTAAAGCTGCACTCAGAATTATTTCATCGATTAAAATTTATTGAATTTTTTAATTTGAAAAATTTAATACACCGACCAAGTTCTACATAAGAAGTGAAAAATACCCGTGGTGTGAAGTATATTCGAGGAGTATGTATACGAAGTATACATACCCCTCAAGTGCAAAATATAGAGAAATTTTTTTTTTTTTTTTTGCAGAAAACTTCACTGAAATGGATATCGTCTCAAATGCAATTCTAATGTTTCTCGCCGGTGCCGATCCAGTAACCGATACATTGTCCTTTTGTCTGTACGAATTGGCCGTGAATAAACAAGTTCAAGACAAGTTGCGTCAACACATATATTCGACAAAAGAAAAATATCACGGAGAGTTTAGCAATGATTATCTGACGGATCTCCATTACGCCGATATGGTTTTATTAGGTATAGTTTTCTAATGATAATATCAGTTACAATGGGTACACATAGGATTAGTGATTACTTATTGTAACTTTTTTTTTCGATTCTGAACGAAGTGAAGAAGCTAGTGTTTTTACAACGATGTTTATTATTATTATTTTTTTTTTCTGTGTACAACTTTTCGTATGAAAATACTTGTCCAAAAGTTCATATCAGTAACTTTTTGAAACCGAATTTGCCTCTAGATGGTACTTTAAAGAGGTCATTTTTTGAATTTCTCAATTCTTCAATTTTTTTTTTTTTTTTAGAAAAAACTATACAAAATTTGACAAAAACGACTCGGAAACCATCATTTTTTGATCCGAACTATATGAAAATTTAAACATAGATAGAAAATAATATGAAAAAGATTTTGGCGCAAGAAAATTTTGAAAATGTGAAAAAAAAATTTTGGACATTTTTCTAACACTTTTTTTTCTCATTTATTTTTCATATTATTAACTTCCTTCGTTCAGAATCGTTTTATTGAAGAAATGATTTATCGTTTTTTTTTAAATTCAATACACCCGTCAAGAGAATCCCATTCGACGTGCGAAGAACACCCCGACGAGCGAAGTATGCCCGGCTTTTTTTATTTTATTGCAGTAGTGATGGAAAAAGAAGAATATGTTATATATATATAGATTAAAAATATTATTATTTTTCTTATTTAGTACGTATAATGTTTGAAATTATGTTTCAGAAACATTACGCAAGTGTAATGGAATTCCTTTTTTAATCAGAATAGCAACACAAGATTACCAAGTCCCAAATCATTCATTGCTAATTGAAAAAGGACAAAAAATAATAATACCGGCTTACAGCATTCACCATGATCCCAAATATTATCCCGATCCTGAAATTTTCAATCCGGAAAGATTTTCACCGAATGAAAAGGCAAAACGGCCAAGTGGCACTGATTTATTTTTCGGCGACGGACCTCGTTTTTGCATCGGTATTATTTGCTCTTCAGTCGTTAATAAATTTACTAAATGAATTGTTTTTTTTTTTTTTTTTTTAGGAAAACGTTTGGCCGAATTGGAAATGAAATTATGTCTATCGGAAATAATTTCAAAATTTGAAGTCGTACCGTGCAGTAAAACAGAATATCCAATTAAATTATCTACTGGACAGTCGATAAAAGCGAAAAATGGAATTTGGTTAAGTCTAAAACCAATCTAGCCAAAAGAATGTCTTTTTTCGTATTTTCACTATTTTGTATAATTGTATGCTTTAATAATTAAGATAAATTATATTAATGATAATACTATTTGTATCACTCACTATTCAGAAAATTATTTTAATTTTTAAAAAAAAAAAACAGGTGGTTGGTCTTAAAATCTTGACAAATGACAAGATTATTCTTACGTGGTAATTTTTTTTTTAATAATTATAAATTATAATAAATAGTTGTAATACAATATAAATTTTAGTATTCGATATGAATTAAATATATAACTACAATTTTGTATTGAATAAAAATAATAATATAAATATTACTGAATATATTTTTAATTTGTAAGATAGTGAATCAATGACATTCCAATTTTTTTTTTTAACTTTTTCAGTGTATTCATTATTTAATTTTTTGGATAATTAATTTCATTTAATCTGAAAATGACTTTTGAAATTGAAACCGATCAATTAATACAATTCACAAAATATTAAATCACTTTAAATAATTTTAAAGTGCATACTAAAAATGCTTAATACGTGTGTAAAAATGTATTAATTTTATTTATATTTGATCTATTTTTATCTAATCACTACCTCAAAATTAAGGTCCTGGATCCACACTACTGATTACAACAATATTTCTATCGAATGCTTATTATAAGAAACATTCATACTGAAAATCATTCGAGAAATCAGAAAATACATGTTATATACAATAATTATATCAATTCAAATAATACGATTCCATCATAATAATATAGGAATTATTATGAGTTTTTGAGTTTAAAAGAGTTAAACCCTTTGTCACAGTCCAAAAATGATATTTATTCACATAATCAGCAAAATCCCTCATTTTAAAGCCTTTGAAATAAACATAATAATATATTGGTACGACAATTTTTTTAGATTCACCATTCCCTATTTTTGTGCACATTCCCACGGACCATGTGCTCATGTCATTTTTAATGTTGCCGAAAAGGATTGGGGAGGGGGTAGAACGAGGACTATAGAAAACGTATTAACACTATATAAACATAAAACTTTATTTTATATTTGATAAAATAATATACAAAAGAATTTAAGATTTTCAAATATAATATGATTGAATTGTTTATTAATCATTAAAAAAAGTATAAGTTTAAAATCGAAATCTTAATGAATACGTCTTATTCTACAAAATCTAATAATATATAATTATTTTTTATTCGTCATAAATCATAATCAATATGACTTATTTTGATTTTGAGAAGTTTTTACATTTCACTGTGATCGAAATTTAAAAACAGCGCATTGTCCCCCTCGTGATTTGTAAAAAAAAAAAAAAATAATAGCTGGGCGTGGATATATAATTAAAATCACATCATATTTTTTTATTTTTTTTTTTTTTGATAGACGTGTTATGTGATTTACAAAGTTTAATATGCAGTATGTAGTCGTGTTAACCTAACCCTAATAATAGGGTGGTTTTTATTAAATTTCGTGTTATTTTTTTCGATGTCACGTCGATAATCATTAACCGTGTTTTGACGTCGGTAAAAAAATAGTCCCACGATTACAACAATGAAAATTACTGAAGTAAATTATTACAATAATTATAATGACTACCCTAAACATCCACCCCAAAAGTCGGTGTAATTTAAACAGAGTTACAAATGATTATGGTGCTAGGTTTCACGTCTGATAATCGCGTGTAAGCTGCTATTTATAATAATACACAATATATAATATTACAATGTAGATAATATACGTATTATATTGTACATCTATGTATTGGTTTTAATGTCGATTTATACAGAAGTCATGAAAATAAAGTTGAAATATATATATATATGTAATTATAAACAAAAAAAATAAATAAAATGTTGAATACATTTATTATTTACATAAATACACACACACACACACAACACAGAAATTAACATATTATAATATCGCCTCCAAACTTGAGTCATAACTGTTACTTCTCAACGGTGTTGTTTGTTGTTTGATTTTCTGATCAAAGTTAACTGGTATCTTAACTCGCGTGGTTGTGTGTGTGTGTGTGTGTCAATAATTTCATATGCAAATTATATTTCGAATAAGAATTATTTTATTTGTGAACCGAAATCTGCGTACGTGTGCGTATTTTACATTAAAGTATTACGTTTTTATTTTTTTGAAATATTATATTATACGTTAGACTGGAAAAAATTCTCAACCTTTTATATTCTATGCTGACTTTTAGATTTGTAAAAAAGCATACCCCTTCCCGCTTTGTATTGACAGCAATTTTGTTTCTGATTTAGATTCTGAACGAAGTGAAGAAGCTAGTGTTTTTACAATGATGTTTATTATTTTTTTTTTTTTGTTTACATTTTTTCGTATGGACCTCTTATTTGTCCAAAAGTCTCGATCGGGAACTTTTTGAAACCGGATTTTCTTCTGCCTCTACAGCTAGTATTCATTAAAGAGGCAATTTTTCTCAATTGTTTTACTCTAAATTTGGTAAAAACTGCCCGAAAATTGACAGAAAAGACGCAGATCTTATACCTTATTTTAATCCAAACTTTATGAAAATTTAAACATAGATAGACTGCAATAGTATGAGAAATATTTTGGCACAAGAAATTTTTGAAAATGTGAAAAAAAAAATCGGAAATTTTATTTCTTTATATTACTGCTGTTTATTAACGTATACACAGTACGTGTTTGGCGATTGTTAACATTTTATTTATAATTATGAACTATTCAATTATATTTCATGAAATTATAATAATTTTTCTTTAATTATATTATTTCTCAATAATTTATTTATCATAACGATGAAAGAATGTAGTTACTATGTTATGGTCAGTTTTTAATGAGCTTCATACATGTACAAGACGTATAAGAGAAATATTTGAATTGATATGTACATTATATTCAATGCCTAAAATTGTGTGAGCTAAAAGTTTTTAAACATTGAGATATTTACAATGATTCCAAAATTCCATATTTATCTCAAACGTGCTTGAATGTTTGGAAAATGTTAATAAGCGTTCGTATTGCACTACAGTTGATAATTTGCGAAAATTTCGAATTTCTACCATCATAATTTTTGTAGTTATAACTAGACAACTGAAATCAATAATGAAAATATAATATTTCGTTTACGTTACCGTTTTTGCTTTAATTTCTTTCAATTTTTCATTAAGCTTGGAAAAATATTGAACATTTTAAAAATTACTAGTCTTTAGTACAAAAAATAAAAAAAATTTTTTTGGTCTATAGAAATGCTAGTAAATTTCAGTCCCTGAAAATGGAGAAAGCCAAAAGCCCTATATGGTCAGGGGTGGACTATCGATTATTTTTGGCCTGGTAAAAATAAATTAAACCAGTCATCAGCTATAATAATTATAAAAATTTTTCTTCCATATTTTCTTCCAAAATTTATCCCCAGCCCCTCCACGTTAAATTACGTCTCTCATAGCATGCATTTCTTCATGCTCAATGCTTTTACAGTTATTTAAATACTAGTTTATGATTTAAATTAAGTTTCATTTACTGGAAATTAGTTAGCGTCTATTATTATTTGCACGGTAATCTTTTCAATAATAAATATATATTTATACGTTATTAGTCCTTTCAATAATTTCATTACTAATTCAATAATTTTATGACCCCTTATTACTACAGTTTCGCTTTAATGGTTGTTCAATATTAATCAAATGGACTTATTATTATTATTATTATTATTGCGCTGAATATTTAAAAATAACTTTTTATAGCGATATTTTGATGTGCATCAACTTCGCTCGGCCGATGCAGTAGAAACAAAATATAGTAGATTTATATTACATACAGAGACTGAATGGATTCATTGGTTTTCGGTCAAAGTACATCAATTTCAAATTGTTCTTCTTGCATACTTAATAATAATTATGGTAATTCGTTTTTAAGAATAATTTGATTTCGTAATTATTATAAAATTGTCATTACTATTTTCGCGTACAGAAAGCGACCAATGGCGTGGCATAGAAAACAATTATTTTAAATCGTATTACGAAGTACAACAAAAAATTCAACACCGACGTTTGAAGACGGATACGCCGCGAGAGAAAAAAGACGCCAAGTATTACGAAAAAAGGAAGAGAAATAACATGGCGGCAAAAAGGTCCAGAGAGGCCAAACGAAGAAGAGACAACGAAGTAAGTAGTGTTTTCTGCATAAATATGTAGTGTGACACTGATAAAACACGAATAAATTCTAATAAAGTCATCAATAATTGAATTATTAATTGATTATTAATATAATTAATTGAATTAATTGAATTATTAATTAAAAATTGAAAGTATACAAATGGAAACAACACTCTTCGATACCGCATTACTATTTATAGAGGAGTAATATTTAATAAGGGTCGTTTTGCTGTACGCAATAAATATATCATTAATTGAAATATGCCATGTTGAGTATTTAACAATATGTTCAAGTAATTAATTAAAACCTCCATGGGAAATCCATGACATTCCACAATGAGTGTGTTGACAAAAAAAAAAAAATATGTAGGTATCTGTTTATCAACTACAGAATGACACTACTATACGATAAATAAATTGGTAATAAGACAATCTATGATAAATGAATGATTACTAAAAAAATACAGAAACAACATAAGTTTTAAATGTAAACGTCCAGAATATTTGAATCGTCCGAAAAAAATTGATTTTGAAAATGATGATGACGATAATAAAGTAATCATAGCAAAAACTTATCCAATTCTTGTACCAAATGTTTTTTAATATAATAATAGGTATATATGTTACGGGTAGAGTACGAAAATCGGATAATGTACATATTGCCCGGGTAATGTCAACACTACCCGTGCCTATTGGATAATGTAAAAATATTATTTGTAAAACATTTATTTTCTACATTAATCGAGTAATTTGTACATTATCTACTATTAAATTGGTTATTTTCTCGCGCCAAAATGTTTCTCATATCATTGTCAATCTATATTTAAATTTTTATGAAGTTTGGATCAAAAGTTTAACATAGGTTTCTGCGTTTAAACTATACTTATGTAATAGTAATATTTAAAATAAATTTACTTTTGTTTTCTGCTTTAAACACTATTATACATTAATAAACAGCGATTACTTAATATCTATTGTTTTTCAGATGGCTTTGAAGTTATTTCTTTTAGAAAAAGAAAACATTTTGTTAAAATTCAAGTTAAGCGCGGTGACCGAAGAACTCGAACTGATAAAGAGAACATTGATCGTTTACACGAACACAAATAACGTAATTTGGCCAAATAACATTGTCATGCCGCCTTTTCAAAAGAAATAACTTTTTAATTTATATCTAGAAAATTTAGTTTGACTTTCAATAACGGGTTCTTAGTATATTATTGTCCATTTGAAGTTATTTAGCATTTATACAAGTAAATATAAATATAACATAATGTTCCAAATTTTATTTGAAAAATTATATTTTTGAAAATATTTACTTAGATTAGATACCTGTATTATTACATTGCTTATGAATTATGAAAAATAAATAAAAACTGATTTATAATTGATTATAAATTAATTATTATAAATATATATATAAATATACTTAATTATTCTATCTATATTGACATAACAGAACATATACACGAATTTTAGATTACGAGTGGAGTAAAAAAGTTGGTATTTTTAGAATTATGTTTTTTTTTCTATAAACACTTTTTCGTATAAAAACACTCGTCCAAAAGTTTCAACCCACATCTTTTTTAATCAGAATATTCCTCTAGATGGTACTTTTGAGAAGTAATTTTTTTAAAATACTCAATGGTTTTTTTTTTTTTTTTTTTTATATGAAATCAAAAAAATGTCAACAATACCTTTTTATAGAAGAATTTCGGCTAGAATGTAAATGTGTAACTTTGTTAAACATACCTACTAATAGAATTGACAATTATTGTTATCTTTAATTAATTGAAGCTCCACTCAGAATCACTTTTTTGAAGAAATTATTTATCGTTTCTTTAAATTCCAACATAACTACCTAGAGTATCCCACCCGAGGAGCGAAGAATACCCATGGTGCGAAGTAAGTCGAATTTTTACTCTTGTATATTGCAGTGCTTTGAAATTTGAAATAATATGACAATACATTATAATATATAATGTAGAATAAAAAATAAATAAAATTTATTTATTTATAAATTATAAAAAAAATGTTAGAAAAATGTCCAAAATTTTCAAAATTTTCTTGCGCCAAAATCTTTCTTATATTATGATTTTCTATCTATGTTTAAATTTTCATAAAATTCGGATCAAAAAATGATGGTTTCCAAGTCGTTTTTGTCAAATTTTGGGTAGTTTTTCAAAAAAAAAAAAAAATTAAAGAGTTGAGAAATTTAAAAAATGACCTCTTTAAAGTACAATCTAGAGGCGAATCCGGTTTTAAAAAGTTACTGATCAAAACCTTTGGACAAGTATATCTATAAGAAAAGTTGTACATAGAAAAAAAAAGCTTCGCTTCGTTCAGAATCTAAAATCATAAATAGGTATCAAGTGAAGTTTGTCTTCACATTGTATCCAGGCTTAGGACCTGCAGCAATGTTGGCATGTTTACAAACGACAGGTGATAGACAGACAGAGGGCAGACGACAGCTGATGACAGGCTATAAAAGACAGACAAGGCGGCGACAGGTACCTAACCAACCTAACCTAACCTACTTAACCAATCTAACACAGAAGAGAAGAAAAGAGAGATATGATGAAAGAAAGCTGTGATAATGGATTCCCTGAGTCCGTGGGGCCCTGGGGCAGGGGTGAATGTCCAAAGACTTTTTAACTATCGTTTTTTGGTGAGCCCGTTGGCATGCCCCTAAAGGCATGAGCCCCTCCACCACGACAAGGTGGGCTCATGGAGGGGACCTACCTACCTACCTACCTACCTACCTAACTTACCTAACACGCACACGAATTCCGTTTTAAATACTACGTGTACTTTTAAAATTGAAGTTAAAACACTCATGTACCGTCACATTATGAAGATTACGTCCAGTACACGGCATCAGGCGACTTAAGCAACCACACAGGTTGTTAACTGCGAATTACCGATGCCCTCTTCACCATCACGCACGCGTACCTTCAGCGAATCGAATAACGCAAGGAAAC
>JAIPRM010009390.1:0-14841 GCA_025469315.1 Stegophylla sp. TES_Ste_2020 | reverse complement strand
AGAATTGAGAAATTCAAAAAATGACCTCTCTAAAGTACAATCTAGAGGCGAATCCGGTTTCAAAAAGTTATTGATCGAAACTTTTGGACAAGTATTTCTATACGAAAAAGTGTTAACAGAAAAAAAACACTAGCTTCTTCACTTTGTTCAGAATCTAATAGAAAATTTATTTTCATTTATTTAGTAAATATATATCTTGTATAGCTTGTCGTTTCATAACATTTTCAATATCTTGTTTTAAGAGTTTAATATTTTATACAAGATTACTCATACAAAGGACTATTTGCAATTTCATTTTTGTTGAAAACAGATAAGTCAATTTTTAACTCTATATAAAACTGTTCAAGGAGTGAAGAATATCCATGAGAAGTACGACCGGCTTGGTAATAACGTGCAAACGAAATATCACTTATTTTTGTCGAGTTAAAGACGTAGTACAAAAATGAAAGAATCCTTTTTGGAGGCCGCCAATTTTTTATTCACGATTAACACGTCTACGTCAAATTATATCTGCAATAACAATATAGAATCGAGAATCAGACCGTGTAGACGTATTAAAAATTGTCATATATTTGTCAAATATTATACAGCTACAATTACTGAAAATCCCGTCCACAGCATATTAAATATTATGTTAATTGGATGTGCATAAATTGTGTCAAAGGTATTTTTTAATTGGAGATTTAACTACTAAATGAGCGAGAGAGGGGATATTGTGTAAATGCAAATTTTGAGATTAAAAATTATTAACCAACAAACATCTCACGTCTTTAGATGTTATTAAATCCGTCAGAGCAATAGTAACGCAAAGGTGGTGGATAATAATAATAATAATAATAACAGTACAGTCGTAAAACGCATGTCATCAAATATTACGCTATAAAACTAATAAAAAAATATATAGTCGCACGTCTTCCGATATTATAATAAATTCTTCGGTGCGCATTTATGCAGTATGCGTAAACGTGTATTGTAAATTATAATAAAAATATTATAGCAGTAAAACGCTCATCGTAAATAAAAAAAAATATACTATAAAATAATAATAATAAATAAAATAGTCTTTGGTACGAATAATAGTGGTAGTGTGACACCGCACCGGTGCGTTGCAGGGTTTCGTTTTCACCCAAAACGCTGTTTGTAATAAAAAAAATAAAATACCTTTATTAATTTTTATCACCGGTCGGGCATGTCTCGTTTGCGCCAAAAAAAAAAAACATTTTAAAATAGGTGTAGCCCGTTTGCGCCAAATTTACCTGTTTTCTTTCAACGTTCATTATAATCACGGCTCGGATGTATACTCATATAATATATTGTATATACAATTATGTAAGTAGTTTTAATTTAAAATTATAATGGATTTTATTACAAGCAAAAAAGGGAAAAATGCTTGTAGAAAATAATAATAAGTTTATTTGTCGTATACTTCATCTAAAAAGAAATTATTGAATATCGAAGACTTGATGAAAGAAATCCCTAATGATCCAAAATTCAAAGAATAATACAGATTACTTGGTGGAAAACTACATTGGAGAAAAGGACATCTTTTCTCTCCTGACATTTGGACATCATTTTCTGCTGATCTAACAAGGATGACCAATAATAGTAGATCTTTTCATGCGTATTTTAATGCACAATTTTATAAAGCATATCCTTATATTTTTACATTTTTAGACATTTTAATCAAAATTATTCAGACAGATGTTTATATTAAAATTAGCAGTACAATATGATAAATTCCAAACACTCCAAAAAACTAAAGTCCAATCAAGACTTGAAAAAAGTTAATAGCAAAATAGATAGTTATAAAAATAATAAATTAATACGTTATGAATATAATAAAATAGTTACATATAATTGCAGTAAAAATGAATTGAATCCACAATCATATTATGATTTTTTTTTTTTTTTGACAGTTAATTTTTTATATAATTATAATTATCATAATATTATTACTGTAATTAATTTATTAGTACATTTGAAAATTTGCTTTTAAGATAAATTGTATTACAATATATTTAATGATATTTTGCGTATTTATTACACTAGCTGTAAATTTGGCGTAAACGGGCTATGGGTAAAAACGAACCTTTTCAATTTTGGCGCAAACTGGCTACACCTTTTTTAAAAGGGTTTTTTTCGGGTAATTCCCCACCGGACACGCATGCTGTTGTTCGTACGCACGAGTTTTGGCCGTGCGATTCGAATCCACGACCGGGGAGCCTTGCCGAACGCGAAACGGCAACTCAACGTGCACTTTACACAAACCGGTTGACGGTTTCGCGCGAGTAGATGAAAAATATTGTTTTGCGTCACTGCAGTTAGTAGTCGGTTTAGCGTTTTTTTTTTCCACGGATATCAACCGCGGCGGCGGCGTGCAAAACGGCGGGAAATAAACACCGGAATAATTAATAAATGAAAAAAAAAACGTATAATATAAAACAATAATTCATCCCCTCCGACTGTGCACGAGGGGGTGCAGCAGTGCACCAGGCCGTTGTACATGTGGTGCGCAGCCGCCGGATAATTGCAGCGCGGGGGTGTAACAGCACACCTTTCACACACACACACTGCACATATAATACACAAACAATACGACGAAAGAACGAGTGGTTTTTTGAAACGACGTGACGACGTGCGCGCGGGGGAGACACACATTCGGCGCAATTTAAAGGGTTGCTGTGGAAAATAACAAAAAGAAAAAAAAAAGGATATCGCCTAATTTTCAATTTTTTTACTCGACGTATTATTTTTTTAAATGTACAACGATCATTTTTTTTTTTTTTTACACGTTTCCAAACGATTCTCACGGTTTTCTCGAATCTCATTTTGTACGCGGGCGCGGGGGGGGTTCGACATCATCACGGAACGAATGGCGCAACAATGGGATTTCGCAGCCATCGTCGTCAAAAGACTGTGAGACGACGGTGCATCACAGTCGATTTATATCAATTATTATCAATCCGACGGGGCTTTTTTTGTTTTTGTCGAACGCCACAATCCTTTACTGTGACAGGGTAGTGTTTGTACCCCGCGGCAGCTGTCTCGGCCCGGGGAAAAAATAATGGCATTCAAATAATATTAACATTCACGTATATTATATCTGTACCACCACCGCAGGTACTACACAGGTGTTAAAACTGTAACCCGGTTATACATGTATTGTATAATATTATGTGTGTATGTGTGTATTCGACTCGGGGTGGAACACACCGGCGTGCTAATGAGACACCTCGTGGGTTTTTTTTTCCCCATTCCAAACGTGTGTCGGTTTTACGCGTTTCACCCTTTTCGGCCGCGCTCATTCCATAAATCATCGCGTTTTATCGGTTCGTTTGCGCGCGAACCTCGAGCGAAACAGAAAAAAAACGCCGCGTTACAATAACACATAGACGTATTGTGTCATAATAACAATATTGTATATTATATACAATCAAAATTAATTGACTTTCCACTGCTGTTCGGCAATACACGTCGTGTATGGAGAGAATCTCTTTCAAATCGATTATTCGCCATGTGATTGCGCGTTCGATTATTATTTTTTTAGCAGGCCGTTTAGTCACGTTTTAATTGATCATAATTGCTTGGCAACGATTTTTTTTTATTTCTATTCGTCACACCCGTCGTACAATAATAATAATAATTAAATCGCGGTTTGTTGCACGGCTGTTGCAGCTGAAAATCAGAATAATATATACCAAACGAAATTTCCGATAATACCCACTCGAACGCATTTGTTCTGGCACACATGTATTGCACGAGCTGGTCAAGAATGTTTTTTTTTTTTTTATCGGTTATATAACAGTATAATAATAATGCGATGTTCTCTAAATGCATATACTTTTTTTTTTAACTACCGGATAAACGCAGGCGGGCCCCATGATAATATTATGATACAACGACAGCCGTTCCGAAACGAATCGAGACGTTCGTTTTATATATTATACATAATTATTATGCGGACGAGAGCAAATGCCGAAATCGTAACATTATAGCGCATAAAGGTCGACCTTTGGACATCGATTTAAAATTCTCGACCGTTTTATCGCAATAATATCACTGCGCCTACGTGATAACTCGAACTATATTTTTTGTTTTTATCGTGTAAAATTCCATAGATTTAGTCCGAATATAATAGAATATGATATTACAATGTTAATATTACGTTCTATTACAGCCCTCCGCGGTTTATCTCGCTCTTTTTTTTTTCCAACATTGCCTTTGATAACCTTTAACCGGGTCTTCGAGGTTAAGCTCCATAAGTCCACATAGATTACACATGTGTGAATGTGTACTCTATGACGAATGAAACGTCTTCATAACGTTTGTCATTTTCTTTCATTTAGATTTTCAAAGTGTAAATGGAATATTTTGGATTCTGAGTGGAGCGAAGAAACTATTTTGGCTTTGTATTGATAACTAAAAGATTGCGCTGATCCAACCCCCAAGAAAAAAATCTTTCAATTTTAATCATAACTTTTTGCTTAGATTTTTCTGAAACAAAAACATACACTTCGAATGGACCTATAGGAAAATTATGTTATACTAATATTTTAAGTATAAAAATCGATATGCAGACTAAACACATAAAAAAAAAAAATCTAAATTACTTTGTAACATGAATATTAACACATTTATCTAACCAGGGGGTGCGTTCTATATGGTAATATTTTCCACGTGTTACTTGATTAATTCCAGAAATCTGTTTTAAGTTATTATATTATGTAATATTCCCTATACCTACTTATGTTTTTAAGTGATACCATATTTTTTTATAAGATTAGTCCTTCTAAAAAAATAACACCATATCGATGTTTATCACCGTTAAACTAAAATTATTTCCAAACTCGAATTATTACTCGTATAGAATACTCAAAGAAAATATTTTTACGTACATTTTTTCATTCAAAACAGTTTTAATAATCACATCAATTTATCGTTTTTCAAAATGTAAAAAATAAACTGAAAACTAAAAGTATAATTAGACGCAAAAAAAAAAATCGACAAATAGTAGTGTAAAATAACGGTCTGAACTCTTGTCACTAATATTGTCACGTCAGTTGGGTGCATAAATATTATTAGTGTATTCTAATGTATTCTAATGTACAGGATGATTCATTAAGCATACTCATCCACTTTTTTACTCTAAAAATGGAAAAATTTGGAATTTTTTTGGGAAATGTTCAACTTATTATAAAATTTATGTTTCTCATGACTTTGTTTTTCATGTCACCTTAAGGATATCTTATGGTGAAACAAATTTTTTTTTCAAATATCATCTAAATGACTATTATCCTTAATACGCAAATTTGAAAAATTCAAAAACTATTCATTTGAATTTTGATTTTAATGCATCAAAATTCACAGAAAATAACCAAAATAAAATTCCGTATTAAAAATAGTGGCTATTTGAAAAAAAAAAAATTATATAACCTCAGGACACCTAAAAATGTTATGGAGAACATGGTTTTTATAGTGCAATATTATGCATAACATTCACACAGAATTACTGAAAAAAACTCTACCAACGTTTTTGTCATTTATGATAGTTGATAGAAAATATATCAAATTCTTCATGAAGGAGTATATGCGTATACAATTTAAAAGTAAGAATAGTACGAATATAATTTAAAAAAATTTCCTGGCTTCGTTTCAATAATTATTTATTCATTTATTTTCATCACAATAATCTGTGTCCATTTCATTATTTGTTTAAAAATGAATAACTTGGCCGTGTTTTGAAGTTTAAAGCTCTTGTGAGATATTTTGAAAAATTGGCACCATTGATATTAAAAATAGGAAAGTATAAGTGGTTTTATATTGGAGTAAAATGGTATGCAATTTTCCGCCCTAAAAACAATGAAATTGAATATGTTACATGATAATTAGAAAGAGAAGTCTGTTATTATTTAGATTAACCGTCATTTGAACTGTAATTCTAAAATTTAAGGGCTTGTGAAAAATGATTCAAATGGCCAACTTTTATGAATACAATAATGAACATATTTTAAATTTCAAAGGTTATAACATTTTGTATGAAAAAATAAAAAAATTATTTCACGTAAAAATTACCAATTTTATATAAATTCCAACTTTAAACGGTTATAAAATCAAAAGTTGGATTACGGTTTTAAATATTTTTGCAGGTGAATTAAACATATATGTAAGTAAAGTTGCGTTAAATTTTTAGCTCATAATAATAAGAATTGAAAATTTCATTAGATAAAACCTAAGAAAACATAAGGTAATTTAAAAATACTGTACTCACCCTAAAAGTGGTTAGATATTTAAAAAAAAAATTCTTCTGTATTACATTATTAATAATAATGGGTGAAAATTTCAAGTTTCTAGTCAAATTTGTTTGGAAGTTACTGCAAAATTAATAAAATCGATTTTATGAAAATATCATTTACGCCATATTTTGCTGACTTCACAAAATTTTTCAACGAGTTTTCCTCGGAAAATATATTGAGAAATTTGAAAAATAACCTCCCAAAAGTACTTAAATGAGTAAAATTGTGATTACAAAAGTTTGTGGATAAAAATTTTGGACAAGATAAGAGAACATGTACTGTGTTTAATATTATTGTACACGTAATAAAAAAATAATAAAAATAAAAACTTAACATTATTGTTAAAACACTAGCTTCTTTGCTCCAGTCATAATCTATAATTTTTTTTTCTGTCATCATTTGAGTATAAATATTTGTTCGTACAAATATTTTCTAAAATATTTACCGCCTCCTAAAAACTTCCACCTGGGCCAAATTGAAGGGTTCGGTGTAAGAACCAGCTAACCAGAAGGAACTAAAAACTAAATAATTAAATTACCAATGGAGGTATAAATATTGCAAAAATATGATTAAATTCTCCATATAAAGAGCTAACTAAACATTAAAAAAGCCGGACATACTTCACACGATGGGTGTTCTTCACACGACGGGTGGGATTCTCTTGACGGGTGTATTGAATTTTAAAGAAAAGATAAATCATTTTTTCAGTAAAACAATTCTGAACGAGGGAAGTTAATAATATAAAAAATAAATGAGAAAAAAAAATGTTAGAAAAATGTCCAAAATTTTTTTTTCATATTTTCAAAATTTTCTTGCGCCAAAATCTTTCTTATGTGATTTCCTATCTCAGTTTGAATTTTCATATAGTTCGGATCAAAAAATGATGGTTTCCGAGTCATTTTTGTCAAATTTTGGGTAGTTTTTTTCCAAAAAAAAAAAAAAAATTGAAGAATTGAGAAAGTCAAAAAATGACTTCTCTAAAGTATAATCTAGAAGCAAATCCGGTTTCAAAAAGTTATTGATCAAAACTTTTGGACAAGTATTTCTATACGAAAAGTTGTACACAGAAAAAAAAATAATAAAATAAACATCATTGTAAAACCACTAGCTACTTCACTTCGTTCAGAATCTAAAATACTTACATTTTAAATAATTTTAGTACATTTTTTAATTAAAGTGAAAATATAATAATAAATAAGGCTAAATGGCTAAACATTAAAGCTAAGTATTATAGTTATATATTTTTTAATTAATAATTAATATTTTTACTAAAAAAAAGTGGAGATACCTGGTTATTGCACCAAAATGAAATACCAGACATCTCCATTTGTACGATATTAGGTAATAAAATGAATGGATTTATCAGGTTACTGTACCGAAGCGTTGACAAAATATTTCTTAATCAGAAATTGTAAATATATACATTTTGAAAAAAAGTGGAGATAGCCGGTTCTTGCACCGGACCCTTCAATTCCTCTTTTGCTTTACCTTAATGCACTTCTGCGTGTAATGGTTTGATAAAAATAATTCATTATTATTCTTTCAGCTAAGTATTTTAAAAAAAAAAAAATTGATGTAAGTTTAAAAATATCGAAAAAAATAATAGATATAACTCGACATAGACAGTTCTATTTTTTTTTTTAGATTTTTTTGAGAGCATTAATTTTTTTTCAAGTATTCTTAATTTGATTTAAATACAGATTTATTTTAAATCTGTATCTAACAAACCATTTCTATACATCTATAACAACTTCATATTTTTAGGTATCTATTTCAAAGAGGTTGTTTTTCGAAATTCTAAATAATTTTTTTACGGTAGGTAAAGTAAATAAACGAAATTCATTACATATTAAAATTTCAGGTATCAAATCCTAATTTTCACTAATTATCAACTCTAATCATATACGGACTTAATATCATTAAAAATATATATATATATAAAAACTTCTAAAATTTCTCAAATTTTTTTCAAATTTGACATTAAATATTAAATCTGGTTTAACTTTTTAGTATTGAATAATTCATCACTTTTTTTTCTGGATAAATTACTTTTTGTACGCGTTTACAAAAATAACGATTTTGTTTTAACTAAATTTTAAAATCAGTAAACTTTGTTCAGTGGAACTTCACGTTAATGTAAGATCACGAAAAAAACGGAAAGGGATCAAAGTTCACCCGATATGCTGTTATTTTCTGGGCATCATCCCTTACCCTCCCTCCAAGAATGAAATCGTAAATACAATATATTAAATTAAATTATTATATATAAAAATTATTAGTAATCATAAAGAAATGAATATACTTCATGATATTTTTACAATTTGTGCACGTTAAATTATGAGTCATAAATATTTCCGTTCTTCGTTTTCCAACAATAAACTTATTTGAACTATTATTATTATTACATATTTGTTTATTTATACTAGCTGTATTTTGTTTAAATTTTTTATTAAAACTCTGAATTCATTAACCACCCCTTCCCGCATTCAAAATTGAGTTCTTGCGGAAGATACTGAATAAGATATACGAATAAAGGGCCTTAGATTTTAAATTTACACACAGGCCACAAGTAGTCTAATAACGACGGCGCTGGAAATTGGCCTATGAATGAATAGCAATACACCTTTTTGTTTAAACTTTTGAAATCCCATGTTAGGTGAATCAAATACTTTACGATTTTATGTGGCAACAATTTACGTATTTATCATTGCATACCATTACTGTGTCATAAATTATTTTTAGTAGTATTTAATATTAAGTGCTTCTCCAAAATTATTCGTTTAAAACATTATCGATAATTACACCTATTTACGTTTTTTCTTTGCTAATATTATGTTACGTATTTTTTAACTATCAATAATTGATTGACAATGGCTTTCAATTACCTACGGCGTGGTTGTTATTGTATTGTTTTTTATTCGAGTAAATGTCTTGAAACTATAGTAAGTTTAAAAGCTATTTTTGTACAAATAGAATTTACATAATTGCATGTACTTAAATTATTTATATAATGTACCGCTGGATGCGTTTCTATGAATATTTCATAAAAAAACCGATATATTTAATTGTCTAACAAACAACTTAAAGTAATTAAATTTTGTTATTTTTTCATTCAACTCCATACTGCGAGTGTTCAAAAAAATGTTAATTTGCACTTGTTTGACTACACACATATAGGCCACACGCATATCAACGTTATGCTGTTCCGTCGATGAATATTTATCGTCAAAGTTGGGGGCGGTATCGGTGGTTTTTTTTCCCTCTATTCCGTTCTGAGAGGACACGAGGGTTCAAGGCCAAAACGAAAAAACTACAAGAACGGCGGCGGCGGCGGCGGCTACGACGGCGGCCGTCTCAGCGAGGTAAGTCATCGGATAATGATTGCCACCTGTTCTTTCTTACATCGCAATCAACCCTTTTTTTACGACCAAAGAATTTTTCCCACACCCCCCGAGAAGAAAGAAACTTGCAGTGCATATTATATGTATGTATATTGTATACGTACACGGGAGATGGCCAAACATGACAATTGAGAGGCAAAACGGGTTTTGTATGTCGTAATATTATAATAATATCCTGGGCCCCGCCAATTCAAAATTTCTATACCCGCCTCAAGTATACGATATATAAAAAAAAATAAAAAAAGTACACGTCTGAGAGTTAGGTAAATTAGCGGTAAGGAAACAGGTGGTTTCTCAACCCTCTGATCACAATGATGAATAATATTAACTCTGCCACTATACGTTATTATTATTATTATTATTATCATCATTTTTATTTTTTTTTTCGCGTTCAGAACAACCCGGAAATTTCGTTTCGTATAAACATTTTTTTTTTTTTTATCACCTTCCCCGAAAGGTAAGCTACCGTTACACACACACTTCCGAGGCTACCATATGGAACTGCGGATAATTAAATGCTACAATCTGCTACCAGCGCCCATCACGAACAGCTAAGCGTTAACCGGAAATCGAATTCACTCCGGGACGGGACAATCATTATCCCAGTCTCTGGAGATAAATAATCTTTATTATTATGGGTTGATGCAGTTAATAATTCTCTGTGTTTTAATCCCGGGCATACAAAATAAACACTTAATAACACGCTGGACAGAATTTATTTTTAAACGAAATAAGTAGTTTATAATGAACGGCTTCTATGTATTAGCCAATTTCCAAAAATTATTATACTCTTATTCTCGGTCAAGAAACGTTTATTTTAATAGCCACTATAGTCAGTCCGTCCACCCCGAAAAGGGCTACTCGTATATTATATAGTCTTTACGGGTGGTAATTTGCGAAAACCCTTTACCATGAAAAAAATATTTGTTTGAAAGATTACATTTTAATCATATATTGTGGAACGTTAAAAATTTTAAGTCGGTTTAAGTGTTCGGTTGTACTCTACTCTGCTCGAGCATTTCTTGACGTTTAACTATATAATTACTAGTCCCTACGTAAGCATTTATTTCAGAAATTCAAGGTAGGTACGTGAAATTTTCTTTTTCATAAAACAAGGTGTATATGTACTTAAGCGTTTAGGCTCTTAGTGTGATTAATTGTGTTTTTTATTTGTTTGAATATTATGGAATTTAATAGTAGGCTTTTTTATTTCACATCCTACAACTGCAGGTAATTCGAAATGTTTAATTAATGCACATTGTACACCCAGCACAAATAATTACACGCAATATTTATTAATACTTATGAAGAGAGCTTGGACGTGAAAGACATTTGCTTATTTTTTTATTTATTTTTTTTTTTTTGAACGTCTTAAAATACGCTTTACTAACTCAAAATTTGTTTGAATAACAAACGAATCTCAATAAAAAAATTTATATTGTGTTTTTTTTTAATTTTTAGGACATTTTTAAATAATTTTCTTCAATTGAGAGAAAAGTTTTTCTCAATTGAATTAACGTCGACTTTAATATTATATTAAACTCAGCTATAAATGAAATTTATTCAATGTTTCATCATAATATACTTAATAGGTCTGTTTTTTAATCTCAGAAATCGTAAATTTGAAAAATACATTTAAAGCAATTTTGAGGGTATAATTCATGTGTAATTGGGGAATTTTTGGTGATAAATTAAATATTGTGATTTTAGGTCATAATTTCATGATTTTTTTTTTTTTTTTTATTTAGGATATTTTTATAGGTTTTTCATCCTGGTCTTACTTCTGTAATAGTATAAATATTGATAATTTCTTTTTTCTCTTCAAAGAAACTCGAAAGGCATACACAATATTATAATCGTTTTAGGTACTTGTTCACGTACGTTTCGTACGGTTTGTTTGAAGATTTACTTGAATAAATTAACTTTCACAATAAGCAACTGGAATAAATTACAATACGTATTATTACGTTTTTTTAGTCGCACTGCGCATGTTATGTAGGTATACATTATACGCGTATAATACCTGTACGAGTACCGGCGGCGGATTTGACGACAGAATGTCATTTTTATAATCACGATTGTGCAGGCAATATTATACACAAACACACACACACACACACACACACACACACATACTGTTTATTGTCTATTGTCGTTGAGACGGGAAGGATATCGTCATCATCGTCGTCGTAGGGTAAAAAACTCATACAGAATAACAAAACGGCGCGGCGGCGGCGGCGGCGTGTACTTAGCCATCGTGCACACAACACTTTGGTCGTTTAGATAACAAGACGGGATTGGTCCGGTTAAACGACTCTCCCGGTCTCCGGATTTCTGGCCAAATAATAAAGATACACACACACACACACACGTATAATATACACGAATAAACTACATGTATGTGCGTGTGTGTGTATTTTTAAATTACATGGTACTGATGGAATACATAATGTTAATAACAAGTTGTGCGGACAAGTATTACAGTGGTGGTGGTGGTGGTGGTGGTGGTGGTGGAAGGAATATTATATACAAACCGCACGGAGTTTTTTGTTTTATAAAAGTAATAATATTATACACGAAGTAATTGAATTAAAAAAAACACTGGAGTTTTTCAAAATCGCGTCATGCGTGCAGACATCGGTAGAAAAATAACGAGCGGTTTTCTCATGATTCATAAATTCGAGAAGTACGGGTCATGAGAAGACCCCTTGTTCTAAAAGCCTACATTACATGAACATATTGTGTAGTACGTAATTAAAATAGGTTAAATTACACTTACACGTAGTGCATAGGTACCTACATAACATAATATTACGTGTATTTTGATATTGTTCGATTTTGAAATTCAATCGTTTAGAAACCAAGGAATGCTCAGAGAACGAAGAAAATCCATAAAAATCGTATAACGTTTTTATGCATTTATATATGTTCACATGTTTTACCAACGAAAAATAATAGTAATATGAAATACTTTATAAGGATTTTATTATAATATACTTACTGTACCTGGACGTAGACTTAGCAACTTACAAATTCAATGACAATATCTCGTCTTTTGGTTAATGTACTTATAAAGACATCATACTGAGTACAACTCAGCGAACAATATTATCGAATACTAATTATTATTCTCAGCTTACGATTAACGTGATGTATTAACAGAATACGCCCAAAATGATTGTTTTTTATTCAAAGCTGTTTATTACCGACTGAAATGATATCAAAGTACAATACATCCATAACGTTTATTCTCTTTTACTTTGTTTCTTAATTTGTTGTTATGTAAAAATAAGCATAAAAATATATTAAATTGGTCATTAATCTACAATATTATTAGTTATTAGTTAATACTTAATATAGTTATTACCATAAATTGAGTAGTATATTAATAATACACAATATTACATACTTCACTGTAGTAAATTCTATAAATAATTAAGTAGATAATATATTTCATTAAATTGCAAACCAGCTCAGATATAACAATATTATATATCGGTGAAATATTATTAACCGAGTTTTAAAAAAATTGAACTTCGGTATCCCCAATTTCATTTATGTTCCAGAATTTTAGAGTCTGAGCGAAGCGAAGAAACTTATAACTGCTTATTTTTATTTTTTATTTCTTTCACGAACACTCATTTTTGACAAGTTTGTATAGAAATACTTGTCAAATAGTTTCAACCAGCAACATATTGAATCACAATTTGTCACTAAATGGTACTTACTTAAAAGAGAACGTTTTTCAAAATTCTAACTTATTTTCTCAAAATTATGGAAAAACTACACAAAATATGACAAAAAAAAAAAAAGACTCGGAAACTATATTTATTTTTATCCAAAGTTTATGAAAATTTAAACATAGACAGAAATATGAAGAATATTAATTAATAAGAAAATTTTGAAAATGCGAAGAAAAAAAATGTAATTTTTTCTAACACATTTTTTTTCTCACCAAAATTTGTAAAAAAAATGTATTTTAAGTAAAATTGTCTTTTTCCCATCTCTTTATTTATTAGATAAAAAAAGTAAAGTAAAGTTTAGAAAAGTTCAGTAAATCAAAGATAAATAAAATAAAGTAATGATAAGTATAAAGTAAAGTAAAGTAAACCAAAGATAAGTAAAGTAAATTAAAACAAAGATAAGTAAAGTATAGACAAGAAAGCCGGAGATACTTCGCACCATGGGTATTATTCACTCTTCGGGTTAGTTATTCTTGGTGGGTGTATTGAAAATGACGACTATTATTGTTCTTTATATTATTAATATACTTCACTTAGAATCGTATCATTGAAGAAATTATTTATCGTTTCTTTAAAATTCAACGCATCCACCAAGAGTATACCAACCGAAAAGCGAAGAACACCCATGGCATTAAGTATGTCCGGTTTTTTTTCTTTTATATGAAAAGTTCTCTGTATATTATTTCAATGCATGTAATACGAGTATTGTGTTTTTTTTTTATTCAGGTTAAAATGATTAAATGAAGTTATTAAAAACAAGGCACTCAAATAGTAATAGTTTATTTGGTAGGTATAACAATTTTTGTGCTAGTAGCCTAAAATTGTCAAAAATGCTGAACTAAAAATTCCCATATTCTCGAAGCATTTAAAATAATGTAAAATCATTTGAGTCGTTAGTTGACATTTACTATCTATTAATAATAATTAAATTATTGTACTATATATATATATATAATATTTATTTTACACTTGGTATCAAAATTATTCAACTTTTTTTATTTTCTATACCATATAAATCTTCAAAATCTACAAGTGTGATGTATAGAAAACTTAATTGTTATGTACTTAGAATAAAGTAATGATCTCATTCATTTTACTCGTGTTAAAAAATTAACACCCTCTTGACTCTGCTGCAGCGATCTGTAACTGTATTCTATGCGTCTGTAGTCTGCATCAAAAAGTTATAATTTATTTATTCATTTTAGATTCTGAATGAAGCGAAGAAGTAGTGTTTTTACAATGATGTTTATTTTTTTTTTTTTCTGTGTACAATTTTTGTATAGAAATACTTGTCCAAAAGTTTCGATCAATAACTTTTTGAAACCGGATTCGCCTTTAGATTGTACTTTAGAGAGGTCATTTTTTGAATTTCTCAATTCTTCAATTTTTTTTTTTGGAAAAAAC
>JAIPRM010009389.1:1648-14842 GCA_025469315.1 Stegophylla sp. TES_Ste_2020 | reverse complement strand
AATCCGGTTTCAAAAAGTTATTGATCGAAACTTTTGGACAAGTATTTCTATACGAAAAGTTGTACACAGAAAAAAAAATAAACATCATTGTAAAAACACTAGCTTCTTCACTTTGTTCAGAATCTAATAATTGAATCGTCCGACCTTTATGAAACTTCGTATAGATGGAGGAGGATAAACATTCCGAATTTTTCGACGGAACATATTTTTTACGGATGAATAATTCAAAATTGCGCAAGGTTTCGATTGAAAGAAGTCGGAATAATTCACCGGAAGTACCGAAATAAATTTTATCGTGAAATCAATTTGAGTTTTTTAGTAATAACTTCGAAACTAATAGTTGTAGGAGCTAAAACTTTCACCAATAACTAATACTTGATTTGATTTTATAAAATTTTAATCGCTTCGTATTAAGACCTAAAAATTTAATACAAACATACCATAACATGTATTACTAACTGTACTGAAAAAATATCGATAATCGTTAGTCAACTTATTGTTTTTAAGCCTTTTTTAGTTAAAATTTGTATTAAAATGGTGTTTTTTTTTATCAAAACCTCCAAAACAATTGATTCTTACTGCGGTAGATATTTTTTTTTTTTACCAAAATATTTCAAACTTTTTTTTGTGTACGTGGTAAAGTTTACATAAATGTTAAATTTATTAATAATCAAGATAAATGTTCAGATGAAAATAAAAATTATTGTATCGGTCAATATATACATTTTATCCATAAACATTGATTACTTTTTCACAATAGTTCAAAAATAAGTTTATTAACATGTATCTAATCAACTAATGAAATATACTACTTGACTTTCAAGGGCGAAGCCCCCCTACAATGCGCAAGTCTCGGGACATAGGCCCTGCAGCCCTCCCCCAAGGAACGGCCCTGGGAACGTGACTGTATAAAACTCGAATGAGAATAATCGTCAAGTTATATAATTCACAACGATTTCATTTATAATTGCTGTCTGCTAATTCGGATAAATATATTTATACATAATATTATTACACAGCTAAGGAAATATTTTAAATTCTACAACTACCCGAAAATATTTCAAATATTTACTTAAACAATAATAATATAGTCTATTTTATGATACATTACATCGTGACAGTTTTCAACGACCGCGTAATCACATTTTATTTACCGTTAAGCTAAATGTATGTCGAAAACTTTAAATTTTTCCTTAACGACTTTCGTGCCATTCATTATTATTTATCATACATATAGTATGATGATATTTAAGTTCTAGTATAAATTCTAGAGTTACCTATTCGAAAAATTCGAGTATTGTACGTCTACTCATCTTTTTGTCAATAGGATTTCACTTCATATCATTTGGTATTATTTTAATAATATTATTGTACAATATGTTATTTTGTATTCATGTAAAAATCGTGTTAAATTTCCAATGTTTTGATTGGCTGCACGCCAATCCTACATTCGTGGTTCTAATTAATATACCAGATTACCACCAGACGTTACCGGAAAGTTGAAAAATATTCAACTTCGAGACCGTGTGGTAGCTGTGTGGTATAATAATTACCAACAGACTGTGCTCAATGAGTTTTAAAAATTCATTATTTTTTCTGGTTATTTAAAAGTATTCTAGTCTATAAAAAACACATTAAAATGGCTTCATTTATTCAAGTAAGTATATACTATTTTAAATAATTAAATGTAAGAAGGACAGGTATAGTCTCGAACAATTTGAAATATTTAAATAGGTATTTGGTAATTTTCTGATTTTTATTTAATATTATCTATTGTGATATTATATATTATTTTGTACTGTCTAGGAATCAATATGTAACATATGTAAGTGGTTTAAGATCAAAGATAAATTCCATTCGTGCCTATGACAGTTGACAATTGACACTGAATTTTCGAAAAACCAAAATTATACAGTCTATGATAATATTTTTGATTATCTATATACCTTGAAAAGTTTATAATATGTTACGTGGTAACATTTTCTGAACCCATAGATACCATAGATACCGAGATCACATGATCAAAAAAAAGGAACACGTGAATATGCGAACGACGCGATGCAGTGTAAAGGCACCTTAAGACTTTTATGTGGATTATCTACATTATAATTTTCATCTTATACGAGGAATCTTATTAATAGATTGTCAACAACAACAAACTTTTGTCAGGCCAATAATAATATATTTTCATCGATGATTAAAAAAAAAATAAATAAAATAGATAGAATTTGACTCGGGCGAGCATTAATCTAACCCCACATAGTTCTCGCCAATTAGCCAAATTTTGATCAACTTCATACGCCATGTACGTATAATTATATTATTGTAATACTTATTGTACCTTTACGCGACCCGGAAACTTCCACGCGCTGTAACCACCTGTATGTTATAACATAACCTGTGTCCATGTGGCTACGTAGCTTTACACAGACATTAGAGAAAAAAAAAAATGATCCAAATTAGGGCTGGGAATTTTTTTCGATTATTAATAATCGATTATCTTTGATTGTAAAATAATAATCGAATAATCGAAAATAATCGTTTAATCTAAAATAATCAAGTAGTTTAAATAATCCTTTAATTTAAAATAATCATAATATGATATTATTACGTATAGTAAAATCTCTCCAAGACGAAATCGCTTGGGACTGTGCAATTTTTTCGTCAGGTTTTTCGAAATGCGTTACGCTCTACACTGTTTACCTCTTGAAGTCTCAAGGTTTTTTTTTTTTTTTTTTTTTTTGGGCTTTCTGTTATATTCAGACTTCAGAGTTATAACACAACTGCGAAAACTTAATTTACGGTATAAAAAATTAATCAATTTATATTATACATAAATCGAAATTAATAAATAATTACTTCTTCTATGATAATATAATAAATTGGAATAATTATTTACATTTGATCGTTCGATTACTAACGATAAAACAATAATCGATCATTCGATTACTAAATCCAATAATCGCCCCCAGCCCTAATCCAAACGCGTACTCGAACACTTCAAGCTTGTGAAACGTGTGATAATAAAAATTAAAATTTTTACAAACAATACGAAAACGAAAACATACGATTTGTTATAACTTTACAATGATATTATATTTAAGTGATATAACTACAAAATCGTGTCGAGCTCATACGAAATATTGAATAGAAAAACAAAAACCTATGCGTCGTGCACACCATACTTATTTATAATATTAAAAAAAAAACGTTCGGGAACGCGTACGGTATATTATTATAATGAAACTTCTTTGAAAAATGAACCGAGACGTAGACGGAGCACGTCTGAGAAATAGTGAAATTGTTTTATTACGCGAGTAATAAAAATGCGATATCCTTTTAAAATCTTGTGCGACGTCTAGCTGAAAATTATAGTACATTCCACGAGTTTTAATGAACTGCGGGAAATAGCGTAGGAAAAATGATATTTTCAATAAAATAAAATATACCTACGAAGTGTGTAACTTTTAACGTTATCGTTAATACAATTATATATATATATATATAAATAAATTAGATATAATTTCTAGTATTTTAGTGTGCTCTCAATGATCTTGCCACTTTTGAAAATACATTTATATGTCTTCCAAAGCCATCATGACCTTTGGCTCCTCTGCCGTTTTGGATTAGGTGAATTTGCGGTCTACCATTGCAATGATATTTTGTCCATAATTTTGAGATAATATTTGATTTTATAAAACTCGGATCAGTAGAAACTCCATTTGTTTAGTCAATCCTCCGTTAGCAATTTTGTCATTAATTTTGCGGTCGCCCTTTTTACACCGATTTCGTCTATTAAAATCGAACGATAAGAACCAATTGATACGCTAATTTATTGTTTACTTTCCTAACAGTCAATGGATGGTCATTTCTGTTTTTTTCTCCAATATTTAATCTGTGTTCGACGTTGACGGATGCCCAAAATGATGGCCACCTCCTTTTTAAAATGTCTGGACTGGTCAAAAGTTACATAGCAACTTAACGAAACATTACAAAAAGCAAATTTTATTAACTGTCATAGCAGTTTTACGATTTTAAAACGAAATCGCATCGAAAAAAAATAAATAAAAATATTCATTGTAAAATCGTCGATTTGTACAATATACCTAACTTTGAGAGCACACTGTCAATGATTGATTTGAGATAACAACCAATATTATACGCACTTAAATACTGGAAATTATCTCTAGTTTATTTAAGTATAATTATATTAATAATAACGTTAAAAGTTTTTTTTAAAAAAAATTTTAGAACACACCTCGTATAATATATAATATATTATATGTAGAATTCTTGCGTAGTTGATAAATTATATAAAATTTTGGAATACAAAAATTGTATTTATATGATTTTTTTATGGTACATTATATATTTGTATGCTTGAAGTGTTTATAAACATATTTGGGTACTTTTTGTCCCGGATACTTTACGTCCAGTACTTTCTTCCAGTTACCGTTTGTATCAACGACAGTCGGTTTATATCCAGTATAAGTGTTTAACGCAGAGGTTCTCAAAGTATGGGGCGCGACCCTCCGGGGGGGGGGGGCGAAAGCTTTATAAGGGGGGCGCGAGAAAATTTTAAAAATCAACATTGTATTGGTAGGACAGAAAAATATTTGTGAAATTTGCGTGATAATAATCGCGTCCTACAAAGTGTACAGGAATTTTTCCTCGTTTCGCCAAAATTTGTAATGAAAAAAAAAACAAGCCCCACCTATCACATTAAAAGTGACTGATTGATTAAAACATTTTATAATACATTTTTAATGTGAATATAAATATAAATCTATATTTGTTGTTTGTTTTTAACTTTTTGGTAATCTAAACAAATTACTATCAAAGTTATTTTTATGAGGGAGGTCCAAGTCTGGGGTCGACCAAATGGGGGGGGGGCTGGCCTGAAAAGTTTGAGAACCTCTGGTTGAACGGGATTAGTGTTGAATAATTTACTTACGGTGAATCCGTTGACAGTTCAACTCGTCGGTTCCATCGAAACATTCTTTTATGCCATTACAAACTGATGACTTGGTGATACAAAAGGCACCGTCGCACTGGAATTCATCTTCTGCGCAAACTAAAACACAGAATGAACAAAAATTATTTTTTTCACAATTTCTCACGTAAGGTTAAATAACTATGGCGGTAACGTTTTTCTCGACAATCGATATTGAAATTAAAATAATATTGAAGGACGATCTAATTGAAACGAGTATTTAATGTGCATTATTGCTGAGATAAAAAAATTATATAAATTTTATAATTTTAAATTTTGTTTTCCTCCGAAAACCTAAAATGATGTTTGATTTTAGATTCTAAACGAAGTGTTTTTACAATGATGTTTATTTTTTTTCTGTGTACAACTTTTCGTATAGAAATACTTGTCCAAAAGTTTCGATCAGTAACTTTTTGAAACCGGATTTTCCTCTAGATTGTACTTAAAAGAGGTCATTTTTTGAATTTCTCAATTCTTCATTTTTTTTTTTTTTTTAAACTACCCAAAATTTGACAAAAACCATCATTTTTTGATCCGAACTATGTGAAAATTTAAACAGATAGAAAATCATGTGAGAAAGATTTTGGCATGAGAAAATTTTGAAAATGTGTAAATATAATTTTGAACATTTTTTTTCTCATTTATTTTTTATATTATTAACTTCCCTCGTTCAGAATTGTTTTATTGAAGAAATGATTTATCGTTCCTTTAAAATTCAATACACGTATTCAATATAAATGCATGGATTCTAAAATTAAAAAGTTTTAAATTACAGAAATATTACAAGAAAAATCACGTAAAAACAATATTATCAAATATTGGTAATGAATAATGTTTTCATTCTAATTATATTATTATTGAAGACACAACTTTGTCTTGACTTCTGTATAGAATGAAGCTAGAGCAGCTCAAAGTCGAATAAAAACAAAATAAAAATCGACGTAAATCCCCGATTTAAAATTCATTTCAATTTGTCATAAATAATAAACAATTATTTAAACCAGATGTTCCCAAACTTTTTATGGTTCATCCCATTTTGGGTATTTTTTCAATTTCTGTGACCCAAAACAATAATCAAATGTCCTTTTTTTGCTTTTTTGCTCGTAGAGTGACAAAAATGAAAAAAAAAACACTGAATAAATAAAGCATTCATTTGTATTCAAATTTTTAACGAATAATTTCGATAACTGTAAACAACTCTAATTATTATTACAAAATTGTGAAATTAATATTTAAAATTATACAGTCATATGAATACGTATAAATAAACATCACAAAAAAACAAAAAAAAAATCTTTTACAAAAATCTTTTTTAAATTTCTATATTTACATTTCCATACAATTTTAATTGCGTTTTTATCAAATTTAGACAAGCTTTTCTTAAATTTTGCAAAAGTATTGAGAATTTAGAATGATTTGACTACCCTAAAATGCCATCTGGATGCAAAGTCTGATTAAAAAAGTTACTGGTCGAAACTTTTGGAAAATACTTCTATACGAAAAAGTGTTCAATGGAAAAAAATAAACACCGTTGGAAAAAAACTTGCTTCTTCACTCCATTCAGAATCTAAAATTTACAATGCGACCCACTACAAATTTCATCACGACCCACTTTTGGGTCACGACCCATAGTTTGGGAACCACTGATTTAAACAAATCGAGTTAATAGCAAAGATTAAATACAATCTCGACTTTAATTTTAATTCAAATTATCTTTGAATCACCACGTGGATTTCACTAGGAAAAGAACATTTTTCCAAAAACAAGAAGTTTATTAAAATATGTACATATTTAAGGTATTTAAGGTATTTTCAGGACATAACTTCTTAAAAATTATGATAGTTCACAGATGGTTCGTTCACAGATGGAACATTGATCTCCCATACAGCACTCGCAAATTCTTTAGATCAAGTTATCTACGGTAATACATAATTTTTTTATTTTTTTTAAATTTTTCTCATTTAAATGTCATGTCAAAAGAATTTTACATTCTGAGTAATATAGGTACAGGTGTTGAATGTTTTTTTTTTTAATCTATCGAGACAAGAATAATTTGTTATATAACAAAAATGGATTGAAATTCCTATTCAGATGTTGTCAAATAATATAATTTACTCCTCTGAATTCTTAGAACGTATCGAATTTAAAATAAATACAATAGGATCACGTAGGTATTAAGTCTATTTAAAAAATATTAAAACAAATTTCATAAAAAATGTTTGTGTAATGTCGTAATGACTGTTGAAAATAGCAAAAAAGATACTGATTTTTTAAAATTACTCTTTTTATGAGTTTTATCGCATTTATAACTGATTACGTCCATTATTGTTTAATATAATTTTGGTTTTTTACTTATCTAATTATTTCATTATTATTTAATTCTGCACTTTATATCCACGTGCCCATGTTAACCACTAGTTTGGTAATTTTATTATATACCTGTGCCCTTTAAATGTTTAAAAACATATTTAAGTTTTCGACCATAGCAATATTGATTGACTGAACAGTGATTTTGTAGGATTTAAATTGCATTATAATTTATCTGTCAACTGTAGACAATGTTTATTACACGCGTAGGTGTTTGCATAGGGAGTATCGAAGAGTTTTTGTGTCCATTCCCAGGTTCTTGATCTGAGACCAAGTTATCAAGCTAAATACCAGTTTTAATTCAATTTTATTCGATAACCTTGGCACATCTATGTGTTTAAATGTGTAAAAATGAATGTAACAAAATCTAAATATCCGTTTTCCGTTAAAACCAAATTTAAATAATCATTTTTATTTGAATATTTTATTCATATAATACATATTATAAAATGTTTGTGTGTGTAGAGACAGAGAGAGAGAAAGAATCGACAAAGTGTACACATTATATAGTAAATCAATTTGTATATCGGTAAACTTCGAGTAAAAATGACTGTGACAGGTGGATACACTTTTAACAATATCATGTAGGAGGTGCAGCCAATCATTAACCGTGTTTGTTATAAATTTCAATTTCCGTTATTAAGAATGTATAATTAATTTTTTTTTTTTTTTTATGCAAATCATGTAGGCGTTTAGTTATTAGAAAACGTTAATTATTGAGATCTACTGTGGGCTAAGACGAAAATATAATAGATAAGAGAAACATACTGACTATAATACAAGTGTTAACATTTTTGATAAACCTCAGAATTTTATTCTTAGCACACCATTATAAAATATTATTCCTTAATAATTAAACGCTGTTAATAAAACGAAAATCAAATATCTCAGAAAAACTGTGCGAAAATTGTTTTTATTCGTCTATTATTATATTACATTTTAAAGAAATGAGAAATAATTTCTTCAATAAGATGATTCTGAACTAATATAAAGATAATAATAGTCGTCGTTTTCAATAAACCCACCGAGAGTATCTAACACGAAGAGCAAAGAATATCCGTGGTGCAAAGTATGTCTAGCTTTCTTATCTATACTTTACCTTACTTGACTTTAATTTTTTTATCTAATAAATAAAGAAAAGGGGAAAAAATTAATAAAAAAAAAAGTGCCAGAAATATGTCTAATATTATTTTACATTTTCAAAATTTTCTTGCGCCAAAATGTTTTTCATATTATCGTCTATCTATGTTTAAATTTTCATGTAGTTTGGATCATAAAATGATGGTTTCCGTGTCTTTTTTGTCAAATTTTGGGTAGTTAAAAAAAAAAAAATTTTGAAGAATTAAGAAATTCAAAAAATTACCTCTCTAAAGTACCAACTAGATGCAAATCCGATTTCAAAGAATTACTGATCGAGACTTTTGAACGAGAAGATCCATACGAAAAAGTGCATATAAAAAAATAAAATTAATTTAAAAAAAATAAATATCATTGTAAAAACACTAGCTTCTTCACTTCGTTCAAAATCTAAAATAATCAATTCTTAAAACGATTTGACGTTCAAATTTCATTGCAAAGGCGTGCGTGGGGGGGGGGCTTACAGGGTATGCAGCTGTATAGTACCCCAAACACAGACTTGTTTCCATAAATATCAAAGATAAATAAAAATGTTTGGTCTTCAAACTCATTTATAAATGTAAAATTATTACAATATTCAGAAGTGCTTAGCTCCCAACCTTAGTCTTCGAACTTATTAAAAAGTAAACATGTTAAAAATAAACATTGTTGTAAAAACACTAGCTTCTTCACTTCGTTCAAAATCTAAAATTAAATAAAAGTAGGCATAAAATAATGTATATCATATAAATCTGTATAAAAATGATCATTGATCAATCTGAAGACAATATTATGAATAACTACTTATACAGGTAGATAGTCTACTATAATTTATTTATTTCCACATTTCATGTGGGGTAAATTCTATCTCCATTTATTATGATTGCTTTTATAGGTTATATTTTGATGTGTTATGAATATGGTTTAATACGCAGGTTACATAATAGTCGTTTAGTTGATGGGCGCTATTAGTGGAATTTATTAAAAAAAAAAAAAAAAATTGTGCCGTCATAGAAAGCACTTATTCGGTAAAACACAAGTGTTATCACCTTATCTTCTTTGCACTGTGATTCACAGAAAAATTATTCTGTGACGTGGCTAAATAATATAAAGGTATGATAACAACTTTACATTTAAATCTGTGTATTAGAAACACGTAAAATTAACAAATCCAAATTAATTCCATGATAATAATATTATATGACGTCAGCCGGCAAGGATTTCCACAAGAAAACCTGATAACTGATAGTATCCGACACAAATAATAATAAGCGATAAGCATAGCCGGATTAAGGGGGGGGGGGGCTACAGCCCCGGGGCCCACCCAAGTATCAAAGTGACAAGAAGGGCCCATACAGTTTTAGATTGAACCACATTTTTCCGTGATTTTAAGTTATACCTAGCGTAAATTAAGTACTAATAGGGAAATGGTTTCGAGTAAAGGAAGAAAAAAAAATATATTTAATTAAATAGTTTTTGTTTTATAATAATATGTTACCTTTTTTTTTTTTGTTTTGTTGGCATGTTAGTAAATTAAAAACTTATCACTAAACTTTGTGTTATCCATGCATTATTATTTATATTAAATTGGCAGTCTTGATTTTTATTACACTACAAATTAATACTCTTGTAGACGCATATAAAATATATACATTGATGATAATTTTCAAGTTACAAATGTAAATTAGTTGGAAAAATTTATTTTTTGCCAGCGAAGCGTGAGGATTTTCAAAGAATTTTTTGTCATAAGGGCCCATATGAAATTACCCGCCCCGGGGCCCAATGAGCACTTAATCCGGCCTTGGCGATAAGTTACTGTCAGCTGAAATCGTGACATGCGTATCGGAGAGTTGCTGTCATATCCAAGTTTTCAGCCATGATATAATATTCATGATTTAATTAACAAAGTATGTCAGCAACTTATCACGTGTACTCGATCCGAGCTCGTTCGCACTGATGGTAACAGTTGTTTTCTTTTTATCAGTCAATACGAATTGCGATTAATGTTGTTTGTAATATTATATAAATTTAAACATAGACAAACAATAATATGAGAAACAATTTGATACAAGATAATTTTGAAAATGTAAAAAAAAAAAAATGTTTAAAACTTCTTTTTTTCATAATTTTTTCCCCCTTTATATATTAGATAAAAAAAGTAAAGTAAAGTAAAGCAAAAATAATTAAAGTAAAGTATAGACAAGAAAGCCGGACATAATTCGCACCACGGTTATTTTTCGCTCCTCAGGTCAGATACTCTTAGTGAGTATGATGAAAATGACGACTATTATTGTTCTTTATAGTATTAACTTCCTTCGCTCAGAATTGTCTTATTAAAGAAATGATTTTTGGTTTTTTTTTTTTTAAATTCTACACACCCACCAAAAGTACTTGACCCGAGGAGCAATGAATATTCGTAGTGTGAATGATGTCCGGCTTTTTTCCTTTTCTTTATTGATTGGATAAAAAAAAAAAAATTGAAGTAAAATAAAGATATTGTAAAGTAAAGTAAAGCAAAGATAATTATTGAAGTACATAGACAAGAAAGTCGGGTATATTATCGAACCGCGGGTATTCTTCGCTACTCAGGTCAGATATTCTTGGTGAGTATGTTGAAAATGACGAATATTATTGTTCTTTATATTATATTATTAAAACTTCGCTCAAAATCGTATTCTTTAACATTCGATACACCCACCAAGAGTATCTAACACGGGAGCGAAGAGTACTCGTAGTACTCGAAGTAGGTCCGGCTTTCTTGTCCGTACTTTACGTCTTATCTTTGCTTTACTTTTTGTTTTTAATACTGACATACAACGTGTAATAACAATAACTCAAAATCATAGCTCATTCTCTGCGGGTACACGGTATATATAGATTTAACTCTTTCGTAATTCGTTTCGTGAAAATGAAATAACGATCATAAAAATAATTCATCCCACAATAGACGACGTGAGTTATCTTGAAAATATACTTCGGTGTTGAGAGTGAATTACTACCCACGCAGACGGTTCGCACAAGAACGGGATTTGTAGAACGCAAAGCATTCTCTAAAGGTTTTCATATAATAATTGATTCATTGATTAACCGGTAGTGATTTAGTGGCCCGTACTCGGTCTTATATATCATAGCCTCTAATCAAATTTACCGGGTCTCGTGGAAAGTGGTTTTATAACAGAAACCCTCGGATCACGTGAACCAACGGACCGTGAACTGATTTATTGACAACTACACACGCGATGTGTCCTAACCTCTTTTGCATGTATTTATCGATACTACTCGTTGTAACTACAGCCCTCGTTACCTATATTATCCAGCAGCGCGCATAATGAATAGAATTAAAAAATTTGTTTCCCGACGAACAAGATTTTATGTGTACGATAAAATCTTAGACTAGGTAAAGTACATGGGACTTATTTGTTGAATAGAAACTTTCACTCGTATTACAGTTACGTTACATGAATCCTCATTAATTTACTTAAAAGTATTACCGCGCATAGAGAAATTAAGTTAAAAGAAAATAAAATAAACGTTTTTTTCAATCTACACTTTGCACCATGGGTATTCTTCACTTCTCAGGTGTGATTTGCAGGGTGTATAATGATTTAAAAAAAAAAAAAATTATAAATTATTTATTTAAGAAAATATAATATGGATAGTTTATATAAAACAATTTTACTTAAAAATTAAAAAGTTTATTAATATTACAAAAAAATAATTATTTTGTTTTCAGTCAGTTTTATACCCCGACAAAAATTTTATGGGGAAAAAATGTTAAAAAAAAAAAAAAAGTGTTTTCTAATATTCACATCTTCAAAATTTCCCCGTGCCAAAACATTTCTCATAGGTATAAATGTTTTTTTGTATTTGAATTTTAAAAAATTTTAGATCAAAAAAAGATAGATATTAGGGAATTTTCGTCAAATTTCGGGTAGTTTTTCCCGAATTTTTGGAAAACTATGGAGAGTTTCGAAAAATTACCTTTCCAAAGTGTTATCCAAACCTAAAGGTAAATTGTGATTCCAAAAATTGATGATTGAAACTTTCTGAAAAAAGTTTTTATAGAAAAAAATAATAATAATAATAATAATAAACAACGTTGTAAAAACACAAAATTTTTCGCTCCGCTCAGAATCTGAAAATAGTGACATCAAGATTATCATCACGATAAATATTTATTTAATAATCATTATTAACAATCACGATCAAACTCTGACGAAGGGTTATCTTATGTCTGAGAGTGAAATAAATTAAATCATAATACCTCGCGGAAACAGTAGCAGAACCGACTACCGACTTGTTTGAAATGTTGGCAATATGACTAAAGCCATTAAAGACAAAAGCACTCCGGAAATTTCCGCCTTGAGGGTAAAATAATTGAATTTTGTGTTCAATTTCTCGTATATAAAATGTACGGGTTGTAAATCAATATGAAAATAATAATGATAATAATTGAAAAGATAAAATATTATGATATCAGGTAGAAATGAATTTTAAGGTCAACATTATAAAAAGCCGGACATACTTCGCACGACGGGTGGGATTCTCTTGACGGTAAATCATTTCTTCGATAAAACGGTTCTGAACGAGAGAAGTTAATAATATAAAAAATAAATGGGGGAAAAAAATGTCCAAAATTTTTGTTCACATTTTCAAAATTTTCTAGCGCCGAAATCTTTCTTATATGATTTTCTATTATGGTTTTTGTCAAATTTTGG
>JAIPRM010009388.1:0-14843 GCA_025469315.1 Stegophylla sp. TES_Ste_2020 | reverse complement strand
AAACATAGGTAGTCAAAAATATAATAAACATTTTGAAAATTTTAAAAAAAAAAATGGATATTTTTATAACATTTTTTTTTTTTTTTTTCATTAAATATTTCTCCTTTATTTATTAGATAAAAAAAAAAGTAAAGTAAAGTGTAGACAAGAAAGCTGGACATATTTCGCGCTATGGATATTCTTCACTCTTCGGGTCAAATATTTTTGATGGGTGTGTTGGAAATTATGACTATAATATTATTCTTTATATTATTAACTTCTTTCATTCAGAATCGTCTTATTGAAGAAATGATTTATCGTTTATTTTAAATTCTACACACCCACCAAGAGTATCTATACTGAAGAATGATGAATATCCGTGGTTTGAAGTATGTACGGCTTCTTGTCTATATTTTACTTTGCTTTACTTTACTTTGTTTTGATTTACTTTACTTTTTACTAATAAGTTCAATTAAAAAAAAAACATTGCTATTCTTGTAATAATTTAAGTAATTACCTACTTATTATGCATTATATTGTTGCATCCTTCCATAGTGAATAGTCCATTTGTTTTTGAAGTACAACAATTTAAAATTGTCTTAAAGACTTACAGATTAAATATTTTTTAAGGTTGTTTTTTTTTTTTACAAGTCTATTTTCATTTAAGGACAAAGTTATTGGCATTGAAGAAATTGATTTGCATTATGGACATGACCAATGAAACTGTAGGTGACGCTTTTTCTGATATGTTGATTGTTGAAACTGTGCTTTGTGAAAAAGGATGGAGTTTGAATGACTGGTATAACCTAACATATTCAGATTTACCAAATTGTTTGACTAAAGTCACTGTTCAGGTATTATATTTAAATTTATGTTATTGATTTTGTGTTTATTAACTATTAGGTTAGTAATATTACTACAATACCTATCTAATATTACTATAATTTAAATATTAGGACAGAAATATTTTTGAGACTAGTGATGCTGAAAGAATTTGTGTCAAGCCACCTGGTCTTCAAGAAATAATAAATTCTACTGTATTGAAGTATCCTATGGGCAGATCTTTTGTCAGGTAAAAATAATAATAACTATTGTTTATGTGTTTCAAATTCTGAACAGAACAAAAATTCTAGTGGTTTTACAATGATGTTTATTTTTCATTTTTATGAAAATAGGTAATGAATCAATGATGTACCATCATATACTTTTAAGAGCTCATTTTTTGGAATTCACAATAGTTTTCTCAAAATTTGTGGAAAACTTCCCAAAATTTGACAAAAAAGACTGTGCAACTATTATTTATTTTTTTTTTGAAAATTTATGAAAATTTAAATATAGGTAGATAGATATACATATAAATATAGATAAATATAAGAAGTATTTTGGCGCTAGAAAATTTTTATAAAAATGCTTTTTTCTCATCAATTGTTTTTTAATTTTCTTTGTTATTAGTGAAATATAAAACTACCTAAGTAAAAATATTTTTTTTTTTTTTTTGTTTTATCATAATAAACTAATTTTTAAACAAAATTGTCTTGAATAAACTAAAGCACCACCCAGATTTGTTTTTTTTTTTTCAATAATTGATTGATTATCCAAATATTATTATTAATATACTCACAAGAGTATTTCACTTCAGGAGTGAAGAATACCTAAGCTACGATGTACGTCCTTTTTTTATAATAATTGATATTTTATGTTATTATCGTTTTATGTTGTTAAAGACTGGGTTGAATGTGTAAATTCATTAGAAACACAAGAAAACCAAACTGTTCTTTTAATTTAATTATGTTATTTACTTGAAAAATAATGGGTTAGCATCCTTATTAATGGTGCATTTAGTTCTTAATACTCGGGATTTTTCTGGAGATGTTTAATATAAACTATTAACCCATAAGATTCTTAAAACCTTTCCTTCAGTAATTGTAAATAAAAATAATTTAAATTCATATTGATATATTTATATTTTATGTCATGTCTTATACAAATTCAAAAAATTTTCTTTTAGACCATCCGGTACAGAAGATGTTGTGAGAATTTATGCTGAAGCAGATACACAACTTCATGCAGATGAACTAGCAATTGATGTAGCAATAGCTGTCTATAATGTTGCTAATGGAGTTGGGAAAAAACCAGAATAATATTATTTTTTGGATAAAATTAAATGCGTTGTTCAAATTTTTATTAAAGTATAAACAACCATAATTTAATTTTTTTATACAGTCTTAAATAATGTAAATTAACTGGGATATTTTTTTTATAAAAATATCAGTCTTATAAAATATTTTTACTGTTACAGTTTTTTAAGTTTATATTGTTAAATTAGTAGTATTTTTTTAAAAGAAACAAAACGAATAACTTTATACAAATATATTATATTTTAATAATAATATGTTATTAATTTTATTTTTACTAAATATATTTTTGTATGGTGTTATTACATAATCTAATTCCATTGTTACCAATACCGAAGATGATTGTAATTATTTTGAATTGGAATAAAATTTTACATTATTTTAGACGGAACAGAAGTCATTAATTATGTCAACTGGAATACACATACACATCAACATATGAATAATTAATTCATGTACATATGTGCTTCACCTAACAGGTAAACTATAAAAAATAACAAATTAAAACATGGCTATGATATTTTTTTCGTAGAATATAACGTAAAACTCTAAATAATCTAATAAAATTGTACATCAGTCCACCAGTCCACCATATACTTGTCACCTAACACAAATATCTTTCTGAAGTGCAAAACAACGAAAGACTTCTGCTACATTAATCCTACCATCTTTATTTTTATTTTTTTTAAATGACACACTTTTTTTTTTTTTTTAACTATCAACTTGAAGAAATCTTGCTAAAAAAAACTTATTTTAATATAAGAAGAGTCTATTTTAGTGTCAAGTTGATGATTTCATAGTGAATTTGACTTGAAAAATAAAAAAAAGAAGATAAATTGATAAAATATATTAATATTATTTATTAGGAGACTTAATTTTTATATAATTAAGTTATACAAAGTAATTTAAATGAAAAAGAAACTTATTTTTGTGTAACCTTGACTTGTTTAGGTTTAGTGTCAGCTGGAACTGTTTGCGCAATTTGTTTCTTTTTTTTTGATAAAAATACTTTCTTGCTATCTGAAGCTAATGCTCTGAGTTCATCTTCGGCCAATTTATTTACATTTTTGCTTATCATGCGTTTAATCTTGGATCCTTCTTCATACTTGTGTTTTTTTGATGGCATTGGACACGCTACATAGTAAAAATCAAACGATTAAAGAATAAATATCATAAAAACACTTATTAGATAATATATTACACAATATAGGTATGTAAAGGACTATAGAAGAGCTTAGATATTAGAGATACTCATTGGATTTTTTTGTTTTACATAAGGTATAAGTAAAATTCATAAAGTTTATATTTTAAATTTACTACTAATAATTTTTTGCAAGTCTCGTGAAAAAAGTGTTTTACCAATGCAGGCGCCACATTTTCATGGAAATAAGGTTTCTAGCTCCTATAAAAATTTCCTCTGTTCTTAAATCAAAAACCTGTGCATATGTAGTCACATTTAGTTTTCTTTGTTTAACATAAGTACCCTTAATATATCTACATTGCACAATTGAATCATAACTAGGGCTCAGAAGTTAGATTTTGTTCAGATTGCATCTGCATGTTTTTTGTAAGCAATTAGGTTTATTGCTAAGTAAGCTAGAAATAAATTAATTTCATGACACAACGAAAAATGCATTAAAAATGTATAGTGCACATTTTTGCATATTTGGTGATTTTGTAGTTTTAAGAGCATATCTCTTAATTTTACAACATTTTAGAGCATATTTGATGATAAAAATTGAAATTCAGTTTTAAAATAGCCGGATATACTTCGCACAATGGGTGTTTTTCGCACGACGGGTGGGATTATCTTGACGGGTGTACTGAATTTTAAAGAAACGATAAATCATTTCTTTAATAAAACAATTCTGAACGAGGGAAGCTGATAATATCAAAAATAAATGAGAAAAAAAATGTTAGAAAAATGTACAAAATTTTTTTTTCACATTTTCAAAATTTTCTTGTGCCAAAATCTTTCTTATATTATGATTTTCTATCAATGTTTAAATTTTCATAAAATTCAGATCAAAAAATGATGGTTTCCGAGTCGATTAGAAACATTGATTAATTGATAAAAGTTTCGAATAAGATATTTATTAATTAATGATTTGTCTTGCTAGAAATTTACATCTGTGTTTTATAAATTAGTAAAACAGGTGGTTTAATTAATTACCTTTTCTACTTTTGTTCGGTTCATGCTTCTTTTTCTTTGCAAATGAAACTTGAGCCTTATTTTTGAATTTTCCTTGAGGCATAATGATTAGTAGATGAAACAAATTGAATTAAGATAAAATAATTTTATTCAAAAGAAAATTCTTAGAGTTGCAATAAACAATAGCAAAATAACAGAACTTAAAGAACAATAAATTAAAAAAATATTATTATTTATTATCAATGGATAGAGCATGGTCCTTATCATCCATGTTGATATCAGTATGACAACAAATAATAAAGTTTGGTTATAAAATTAAAATAATTTTGAAGAAATGTTTCTAATTTTTATATGTACCACAAAATTAATCGATTTCACTTAAACATTTATTTGCTGTGTCTATGTGTTGATATATTTTTTTGATGAATTAAATATTGTTTGTATTTTTGTACGGCAAGTTGATGAAAAATTTATTATTTGTAATTACACAATGGAAGTAAATTCTGTGGAATCCTGTGCTGGGAATCAAACAGAATCGGTGGCTAAAGAAAATCACCTGGAATTGGAAGTAAAAGACAATGAAATTGAACCACTTGCAAAAGAAGTTCAAACGGGATTGGTGGAAAAAGAAGATCCGTTTGCTTACTTAGACCGGAATGATTTTACTTCTGAAAAGTACAAAATAGAAGTGAGAAACCTTCCAAAACATTATGGAATCGCTGTAAGCTAATACTACATTTTTGATATTCTTCTCACATTATTAAAAATTTGTAAATACAGCTACCTGTACTTAAAAAAAATTTAGGAGTTCAAAAAGTTAATCAATATAAAGTTAAAATTAAATTGTTCCAAAGTCAAAACCCCTAATCGTAATGGCAAGTGGCTTTATGTGTGTTTTCGTTCAGAAGAAGAGAAAAATACTGCGTTGGGTGTTTTAGACCGATATAATTGGAAGAACACAGTTTTAGATGCTAGTGTAAGTATTCTAATCATGCAATTTTTCATGGTATATTTCATATATATTTTTTTTTTTTGTGCCTTATGCAATAACTTATTAGAATGCCAAAGCTGTACCTGATCCATTGGTAAAAAAACGTAATGAACAATTTGATGAGTGTACAGACCAAAAAAAATTCAAGTTGGATAATGAAGGAGCTGAACAACAGATGCTAAATGCAGTGACTCCTTTATTTAATATACCTTATAATGAACAAGTAAGAGTTTTATATAAGTACTTACATAAATTTATTATTTAATGTTATGCTAGTAAGTCTATTATTTACTGTTACCTGTTTGTTTATTATGGGGTGTATAATGAGTTACTCCATTTTAAAAGTCATAATTCAGTATGTTATACTATTTTACCTAATTTTCAGTTTGTATTCCAGATTCCTTTAAATAAAAAATATGTATTACTATTACTAGACAGCATAATCTAAAATATTATTTATACATGTAATATCAACGTTAATGTATTTATTATTTTTAGTTAATTCAAAAATCCAATTCTATAAGGTCTGTACTTTTGGAATATATTAAAAGACTGAAAAAAACTAACATTAGTCCAAGTCTAACAGACTGGTTAAAAAAACAACAAGATGCAAATGATGGTCTTCCATGTGAACTTTTAGGAATACAAAGTTTGAAAGATGATTTAGACAAGTGTGTTGCATATAGAAATAAGTGTGAATTTACTATAGGTAAAGATACTTTAGATTAAACACTGTAAAGATAAAAAGAAAATTGCCCAGTAAATTGTATTTAGTTTAAGTCTTTAACACCCCAAAGAGGTAATGAGTACAGTTATTATAGTATCACAATATGTTTTCACAGTATAAAACTAAATATTCAAAAATACATTTAATATATAAAGAAAGATTAATTACAAGTATATTTCATTATTATGTTTATTAATATACCTATGTTGTGAATCATAAAAAAAAATTCAGTTGTGTACATATTACATACATCATTTAAAAGTTGATACTTTGGACTATGTTTAATTATATTTGTTGGGCTTTGAAATGCTAAGAAGGAACTATTGTTCCTTAATTGTTTCTTGAATTAAAAGTTGGAATTCTAAAATTTATTTTATTTAAAAAGTCTGTATAGAATAAAATTATATAGATTTATATAATATGAACCATACTATTAATGTTTGGGAATATTATTTATCATACAATTATATTATTATGTTGTTATTTTAGGTATGGATGTAGAAAATAAAGAACCCGTTGTTGGTTTTCGCATTGGTACATATCTTCAAGGAAAAACTTGTGTAGCTCCTATTGATAGAGTATCAACCATTCCTCAGCGTATGAAAGATGTAGTTAACGTAAGTTTTCATAAAAATACTGTATTTACAGTGTATAATTTAATATTTTTATAATTTGTTTAGTGTTTTCAAGACTTGGTTAGGTCTTCTAAAATTCCCGTATTCGACCCTGAAAACTATTCTGGTCATTGGCGTCAGTTAACTGTACGATTAAGCCTTAAAACTGGGCAATTAATGTTAATTTGTGTTGTTCATACAGAAAATATGGAAGAATCTGCAATAGAGTCATTGAAAAAATTAATTTTCAGCCATTTTACTGAAGGAGCTGGAACGGAATGTAAAGTGGATTCTTTATATTTTCAGAAGGCCAAAAAACGAGCGTAAGAAAATTATAAATGTTAATAAAAGAAAATGCTACATTTTTACTAGGTACTGACCTAAAGCTACAAGAGGCAGTATTAAAAAGGTCTTGTTTTTATTTTCAACATAAATATAAATTTAATTGATTGATAAATGAAATACTTTGTATTTTTTAAATTTTTTGGCTGTTTTCTTACATTTTTGATTAACTTTATTAAATATGATGTATTACCTTAATTTATCAGTATATTTTAAATATTTTATAGTGCTGGTGAAGGAAATTCATTTCCTTTGGAATTATTGCATGGCCAAGGGTATATAGTTGAAGAAGTGAAAGGTCTCAAGTTTAGAATTTCACCAGAATCATTTTTCCAAATTAACACAGCTGCTTCTGAAATTTTATTTGATTCTGCCAAAAATTTAGCTTCCATAAATTCAAAAACTTCTGTTCTAGATGTATGTTGTGGTTCTGGTACAATTGGTCTGTCTTTGGCCAAGGTAATTCCAAAATGTTGTTATTTTCCAATCTTTATTTAGGTAGGCTTTTCTTCAATAAAATATTCTATATTTTTTAAGGATTGTGCTAATGTAGTTGGGGTTGAAATTCAAGAAGAAGCAGTTAATATGGCAAAATTAAATGCCTCTGAAAATGGGATCACAAATGCCCAATTTTTTGCTGGGAAAGCTGAAGAAGTTATGAATAGAAGAGAATTTCAGAATCCAGAAAATTCTGACGATGTTGTTGCTATTGTTGATCCACCTAGAGCAGGACTACGTAAGCAAACTACTAGATTCATGATTTATAATTAATAATAACAAAATATTGAACCATTAATATAATTTTAGATAACAAAGCCGTATTGCTTTTACGGAAGATGACACATTTGAAAAGATTAGTATACTTGTCTTGCAATCCAAAAGCAGCTTTGCAAAACTTTGTATCTTTGTCTATGGCAGAATCTAAAACTAAACAGGGTGCTCCATTTATACCTGTTAAAGCGATTCCAGTTGACATGTTTCCACAAACACCACATTGTGAATTAATAGTGTACTTTGAACGATTTACTTGTAATTAATGTAACTTGAAATTAAATAATAAATGCATATTAAGTTAATTAGAATTTTGTTTTGTCATTTTAGCCCTTCTTTTGTTGCACTAATATACTAGCAGTATCGACATATAAATAATGATAATGATGATTTTATATTTCCAATAAATATTAAGGTTTTTATTTCATTTAAATCAAATGATTTAGTTTGTTTTGAAGTTTTCCCTATTCATTGAGAACAAAATATGTACAACAGAATAATTCAAGTTACTATTTAGTAAAGTGCTTTAAATTCTGAGTAAAAATGAGACTACGAGAAAATTTTGAAAATGTCTCAAAAAAAAAAATTTGGATATTTTTCTTACACTTTTTATTTAAAAAATTTTTTTCCTTCTCTTTATTTATTAGATAAAATAAAGTAAAATATAGTATAGACAAGAAAGACATACTTTGCACCATATTCTTCACTTTTTAGGTCAGATACCCTTGGTGAGTGTGTTGAAAATGACGAATATTATTGTTCTTTATATTATTAACTTCTTTTGTTTAGAATTGTCTTATTGTAGAAATGATTTATCGTTTCTTTTAAATTATACACACCCTTCAAGGGTATCTGACCCGAAAAGCAAAGAATATCCATGGTGTGAAATTTGTCTGGCTCTTTTGTTATAATGATTCCAGAGACGTATTTAGGGGCAGGCTAAGTAGGCTGGAGCCTAGGGCGGTTTTTTTTTTTTTTTGAAGAATTAAGAATGTTAAAGTAAATTAAATTTAATAAATTCTTTATAAATACAAATAAGAATTGTTTTGAAAAAAGTTACAAGTACTTATATAAGAATATACCTGACAATTGTGTAATTTATTCCGATTTTTTATTGAAATTCAAACTACTTGAATATTTGTAACAATATAATCCCTGGGAAGTTAGGTTAAGTTAGGAAGATGTGTTATAAGAAGTAAAATTGGCAAAATGTGCCCATCAAAAATCGAAAGTATTCATAGAAAACGAAAAAAATGCATAAATAAACACTAAATGTGAAAAAAATATGGTATTTTATCTTTATGAATATTTTTGAAATTAATTTGATTATAAATTTACATTTTGATACATCATAATTACTATATAAAAAACTAGATGTATTTTACATGTAAATAAGGGCAGGGGGGTGGAGCAATAATTTGTGAACATTGCTGAAAAATGCTAACTTTTCTGATAACGACAACCTTGTTTGTCAATTTTTGATTTAACATGTCTTTTTTGAAGATTTAATATCAAATTTTAAAAACGTGTATAATTCATAATTGTTGAGATTTCATGTAACATTAGTGCACATAGTATATTTTATCATATATCAAAATATGGATAAGTTCCCACTAGAGACCTGCACGTGTCTACAATATTTTCAGCATGGCCTTACCCGAATCTTTATACATATAGCCTGGTCAGACTCGAAAATTATTTCTGAAAAAGCCCGGTTTGGCCCTAATATTTTTTAGCCTCGTTAAGCTCGATCTGGCCGTACATTAATAAGTAATGGAACAGCCCATTAGTTTATTAATAATATAGTAAATACTATTTTTATGAACATTTTCTTACAATAATGTCGTACAGTGGTGTAAGATAAGAACATTTTTTTTTTTTTTTTTAATAAATATAGTTTCTGTCTACAATATGGATTTAATCACATATGTTTTAAAAATATTGAGTAATATTATTATTATTATTTGTAACCATCAACTATCGTTTTTCATAAAAATTTGAATATTTTTCTTAACTTTAAAAGCCTGGTGAAATTTTTGTCTTTTTGACATCCCGGCCCGGCCCGGCACGATCCGAAAACTTGTCTTTTAAAAAGCCTGCCCCGACCCGGAACTTTTGTCATTTAAAAAAAAAGTAGGCCTGTTCCAAATTAAAAAATACTTAGACAGGCCCGGTCCGGCCTAAAGCCCGATCAGACCAGGCAAGGTCCGGCCCGTGCAGGTCTCACTTAGCTCTCACTTACAAAATAAGTCATAATATTCAATAATACATTTTTAGTAAAATTTTAAAATGTCTCTGAACAATCCTGATTAAGAGTATAATATGTGTTTAGTTATCGAATAAAGTCAGAATTAATCTATTTAAATTGTTATAATCATCAAAAGCAATGTCAAAATTATTGACTAATATATTATATATGTATTTTTCGCTATCTATTTAATAAAGTTTTGGCATACCTGAAAACTCACAATACTTAGTGCATAGTCTCCAAAACCTCCCCCTCCTCCCCGAATTTCTCCTGTGATCTGGTGTGTGTGTGTTGACTAATATAGGCAGTGAAATTGACTGCCCCCATAAGTCTGCTCTAATCTCCATTGCCAGGATAAATGCAAAAACCAATAGTTTGTTATTGTCATACCACAAACGAGCTTAATGGCTCTCGTACACCCTACAGCGTAGTCTGGGCACCTATCCAATTCGCAGATGTCACTGCGAGGGGGGGGGAGGGAAATTTAAGTGCGCGCGTTTCCATAACAATATAATAATTCCCTGGACCATTTCGCCGCAACAATCGGCCAGCAGTTTTTTCCTTCCCTTTTATTGTTAGATTTGTGCGGCATGGAATTTTATTTTAACAGTCTTTTAAATATATTATATTACTGCACATAATGTTGTATAGTTATTTAATCTTCTCGGTGGCGGGAAAGAATGATTTATCGTTTCTTTGAAATTCTACATACCCACCAAGAGCTCATCTGACTCGATGAGCGAAGAAATATCCGTGGTGCGAAGTATGTTCGGCTTTCTTGTCTATACTTTACTTTTTTTTTTGTTAATTTTGTTAAAAAAAATTAATTTTAAATCTACTTAAATTATTTAATCAATATATACATTTTTACATTATTATTTCTCTTTTTATATTTAATTATAAGGGGGTGATGAGATTTTTGAAAAAGTACACGGAGGGAATAGAATAAAAAAGGTTGGGAACTACTGTTTTAAAGATACGATAAATCATATTCAGCAAGTCGATTCTGAGTGAAAATTTAATTGGTTATTCAGTACAAATTTATTAAAATGTTAAATAGTTGATTATTCACAAAGTAAAAAAAATATTTTTTGGAGAAAAAAAAAGGTGTTAGAAAAATATGGAAATATTCATGAATACAATTTTTTTTACCAAAATGTTTGCCATATTATTTTCTATCTACATTTCAAGTTTCATAAACATTAACTTCACTAATTTTCTTTTACAACATCGTTTTAATTCAATTTCGGGTAGTTGTTCCAACATTTTGGAAAAACTATTGATATGTATTGGAAAAGTGATATCTTTATGATTCGTATGAGATTTGTATGAACGACTCCACAGTTCGAGGATCGAGGAGGACAAATGAGATTAACAATGGTGAATAATAACAATGATAGAATATTTTACAAACGAATTATTTGTTTACTGTTTTATGTTGAATATAATATTATATAATTATTATTACAATTTTCGGACACATTTAGTTTTATTTTTGAAACTATACTGATAATAATATTGCACTGCACACTCGACTTGTTTGCAAGAAGTATAAAATTCAGGTGTTGACGATTACGTATTTTTGACGTGGGTCAGGGTGAATTAAAATATTGGTTTTTACAGAGTGATAAAAACGCTTGTGAGGAGAATTTCGAACGAAAATGTCAAACCCATATTATTGTGTAGTAAGTAATAACAAATTAAGTGTTCGACAAGTCGTTTGACTTCGTATTAAGTTTGTCGATCGGACCCATGTCGAAACAAAGTACCTGTCTAATACCGGTCGAAAGTAGAAAAACTCCAACGGGAGAAGATTAATAAACGTAGGTAATATCAATGATATCAAGAATAATATAGAGCACTCGGAGAGAATAATCAAGTTACTGATTTACCCTAGAAAGGCGGCACCGAAATGAGAAGAAAAATTAGGATATGATTTCGATTACGTGGGACGAGGAGGAAATTATCCCGGAGGACTGGAGTACTGTTTATAGTAATATGTTCTATGTAATATAAGACGACTGTAATGAAAAAGGGCGACCCGACCAAAACAAAGAATTATACAGAGAAACGTGTCTCTCTCATCAGACACATGTTACAGAGTTTATGACGTCATTACTGTTAGAGAGGATAATATTAATGAAATATTAGGGGACTACCAATTATCGGGTGTTTGAACTCGGATAGCCGATAATGGCTATATTGTGGAAAGCATTGGAAAATAGTGTTAGGCTATTCCCTAAGAATGTGAATTTGATAAAAGAATGCGACAGTAAAAGTTTTTACAGAGTTCCTTTCCTGCAAAACATTTGACGTAAAGTCAGTCCATCGCGGCTTCTCTATTTAATTTAGTATTAGAAAAAAACAATAAAATAATATGATTATGTATGAAATGATCGAAAAATGGAAATATTTGAGAAACGGGTAATATTTTGGTACGCCGATGATAATCGGTGGTACCGAGTGGGAGAGACGAAAGACATCATACAACGTCTAAACTTTTTAAAAAATAAATATAAATAAAAATAAAATGTGTGTAAACGACGATAAAATTAAATAATTAATGGCAACGAAAAGCATCACAAACATAGATTGCAGTCTAAATTAACGTAGATTCGAAAAAGTGGATGTATTTAGTTAGGTTAGGTCACATATAACCTCCTCAAATTTAAGTAACATTAATGACAGCACGAAGTTACCGAGGAATACTAGCGAATCGCAGTTGTTTTGTTAGAGGATCGGAGTGAGATTTTTTAATTTTAATTACATTTATATTTAATTTGAGCGAAACGTTGTGACCAGATAGTTGCTTTAAACGTAATATCTGTAAATAATATAATGGTACAAACGTAAAAAAAAAAAAAAAAATTACTGATGTATAAATAATATACACTAAACAGTGACGTGTTCGTGATTGTAGCGTTATTATCTCAGTTTTATGAGTGAGTGTTTTGGAAGTTAGGTTTAGAGACGTGTAAAAATTGATCTCTCTATACCGGTGTTTCCCAACCGGTGGTCCGCGGACCACCAGGGGTCCACGGGCTAGTCATAGGGGGTCTGCGGTCCCATATTTTTTCTTCAGTTTCTATTAGAAATTAATATTTTTTTTTTAAATAGTGAAAAAAATTCCGGCTTATTGAGGAACCGTATAATATTATACGATTATCTTATCATTGTTGCTGTCAACGACCGATAAGTATTTTTCATAAGTGTGTAGGTATCAGTTTTATAAATAATATAAATTATTTTATATTTATAAACTCTTATCAACAACGATCAACACGCTGATACTAGAATCGAAATTCAACAGAACATAAAGAAACATCTGGAAAAATGAAAATCTGATTTTACTCGATACTTTCCGGACTGGAACGAAGTTAACAGTGTTCAAAAAATTGTTCGAAACTCTTTTTGTGCAAAAGTGGAAGAAGCCCCAGAATATCTTCAAGAAGCTGTCATCGAACTGCAAAAGACTGACTGCAAAAAAATGTATGATTCTGGTATAAACCTTGAGGAATTTTAGTGCAGAACGGCAATATTACATAATATTCAACTCTGGGAAATCGCCTTGCGTTATTTACTAGTATTATACAAAGATACATACAAAGATTTTCTAGTCTACTTGTAATCAAAAATAAACAGAGGAATCGCTTGGATGTAAGTGACGATATGCGTTTAGCTATGACCAACATTCATTCATCCGAGAATTGAAAAACTGATCAAAGAAATGCAGTCACAAAAATCACATTAAGTAAATTATTTTGCATAGTAAAGTACAATTATATATTAATTAAGTATAGTAATAAAATGTAAAGTAAAGTAATAAAAATTAACATTTTTTGATAAATATTGTGTATTATGTTAATGAGCAAAAAAAGGTTTTCCAAGTTTTCGTAAAATTGAGTCCGTGACCAATAAAATATTGCCGAAGTGGTCCGTGGTGGTATAAAGGTTGGGAAATATTGGTTTAGAGTATCATCTGGGTGTGATTTCGGATGTATAGAGTTACTGAACGTCACTTTTGGACAAGTATTTCTATTCAAAAGTGTTTCGAGTAAAGGTCCGTGCACACTGCTGCGGTGGCGGTGGCGATAACGAATACAGCTGATCCGCGCACATTGCTGCGGTGGCGATGGCGGTAACGAATACTGCTGATCCGCGCACATGGCAGGATTCGGTAGCGGTGACAACAATACACAATTTAAATAAGAAGAATATTAAAATAATATTAACAAGTTTAAATATATGCAGTAATAGTACATTTTATGTGTATGGTCCATATTAAATAATATTATTCAATTTTTTTTTTTTTTTAATTCAATTTTTCACATAATTTTGAATGAACTTGGATAAAAAAGTATTTCTAATCAATATTAATTTTACACCATAGGCTTAATAATTTTTGATAAACTCACTGGATATAAAAAATGTCATATATATACATATGTCACAGATATACTATCTGATAAATAGTTTATGAGGTATAATTATGGTATCTAAATGACCACAGATAGTACATTGATACTAAGATTATAATCATTTATATGGTATACAGGTACACGTGCCTGTCAATCGGGATTCCACACGTGCAGGCGTCGTGGCGTCACTATAGACGTGTGTGGAGCACGCATATGTATTATATATATGTTACGGTCAATGACGTAAATGATGATATTTACGTTAAAGCCCGGCCAATGTCGAAAATTACCTTCTACAATACAAATTTACGTAAATGACCGGTAATTTACGTAAATGACGATACATAATGGTTAATGTTGTAAACACGGGTATTTTTTTATTATTTACGTCAATTCCCAACTCCTGTTGGACATTGTTGTAAATTATACATTTTTATACATTTATAACATACGGGTCACTGTTAAG